>JACXSJ010000972.1:0-136288 GCA_014851325.1 Pentalonia nigronervosa | reverse complement strand
AAAAATAACATTTATGTTACTAATAATTTTTTTAGAATATTATATATCTCAAACATGTTCTTTGCCTCTAATATATAATAGCTTTGATTTTAGATTTATATAGAATATTTTCATCGGCCTAAATTACAAAATATAATATAATACAGAAAATAGTATATCCAATTATAATATTTATTTTATTATTTGTAACCAATGGTAACCATTTATATAAATTATAATTTTTTTTTTTATTTAGGGTGTGTAGTAAAGTGGAGGATACCCGAGGCTAAAATGTAAATGGAAATCCTCAGGGGATTATCGGGAATAACCGTGAAAATTTCAGAAAATTCGGTTTAGTAGTTTTAACTGTTTGTGGGGACAAACTAAAAACCGCTTGCTATTTTATATATTACTATAGATCAGGGATGGGCAACTGACGGCCCGTATACCTTTTTTATTTGGCCCGTGTCACAATATTTTCAAATTATTTTATGCAATTTTAAAGTTAATTTGTTTTTTATGTTATTAGATTTTTCGTAAAACGTAGGTATAATTATTCAAGTATTAGATATTAGCTCTAGTATTGAACTGCAGCTTATTTATTAAATGTCTAAATATATATTAATAGAGGTATACGTCATATTAACATAGCTAATAGGTACTTATTTTATTTTATCAGTTTAGTCATATCCGTCGTGTTACTCTGATCGATAGCGTTAGTTTTATTATTTTCGTGTTTTGTAGTGTTTTAAGTTTTAAATTGTAATGACTTTTTTTTTGCATTCTAAAAATTTGCCCTCCAGTAACTCTGAGTTGCCCATCCCTGGACTATAGATTATCAATACGGCTGAGATATAATATAGATGGGCTGTTCATATTTAGTATGTATTTAAATGTTTTTTTTTATTTGAATAAAATAATCACCTAACAATATTATACAGATCTGTAGACATTTTAAAAATGTATTTAAATCAATACCAATCAAATACGTATTTATACTTTGATCATATGAGCAAAGATACATAATAACAGTTTCTTAGATATTATTAGCTATTATAGTGATTTCTTTCAGGAATTTAAAATAAATATTTCATAGTTATAATATAGCTGTAATGAACAGAATGAGTTGTTATGTACATCTGTCCATAAACAATAGCATATTTTTATTTATTACCCTATTAATTATTTCGAAATATTAATAGCTTTTGATAGAAAAAGCCTATTTAAAATATTTTAAAATGTTTTACCAACGTTCAGTACTTGGTATGCAGTATTATTATTAAAATTTTTATCGAATTTAAACGTAGAAAACAAAGAAACTGTTTGGGCTGTATAAAATATAATCTAATACTACATATTTTCAAATTAATTGCTTCTGTTAGCAATTCGATTATAACATGGAGTAATGCAATACGTATGTCTTTTATCAGATGCATAAAATCAATTTAAATAAATCAATTCAGATGAAAGCCATTTAAATTTCCAGTTAATTGTGTACAAAATATATTTCCATTATTTAAATACAACGATAATGTTGAATAAGTACCAACAACGCAATTAATAAATATGAAATGAAGAAGAATACACCGCGGCATAATGATTAGCCCAAGAGATGCCAGCTTGGGATTAAATTAAAACTGTACAAATTTAAGAAATCGTGAGTAGGTAGATACATTTAAAATTCTAGTCCACTAATTAAAAAAAAATATATTTTTAAATCGTAAATGTCTTCAACTCTGTTTAAAACGGATTTAACTAAAACACTAATATATATAAATAATATTATATAATTCATTAATTCATATAACGTTTTAAAACCTTTTAATTTGAATTTGTTAAACACTTAAATTTTGAATTAACCCTTCCACGGTGTGAACACATTATATAAACATTGAAATTGCATTTAAATCTAAAAATAATATGTGTTTCTAATTACTTAACTATTGGTCGTTCGAGCAATCGACGGTCGGGAATACTACGACAAGTGTGTTTTGGATATTTCAATATAAAAAAAAAAAAAAAACTCGATTATATAGGAAGGAAGTAATATGTCATGAACATGGTTTTTTTTCATTAGTTTGGAATGAGCACAAACACATAAATAATAACATTGCAAACACACGCACTACCTGACTATACGGTCTATACCTATATTATATTCTATAGTGTTTACCTGACTCATCTATTAGAAATTGATTGTATCGCGTACGGAGAAGTGACACATTTTCTGGTCCGGAATAATGTAGCGAGCGATAGATATTCACGCACGTTTGCCTATATATTATTATTATTATTATTTAACGACCTCCGGTGAACGCGACAGAGCCTGCAGTGCGCAGACAGTGGCTAAGTGATTGATTGCGTACAACGGACACGACACTTTGGCATTTCGACAGAGTTTCTAGCTTTTCGCACACAACATCCGACAGCCAGTATATTATAATATCATGGCGCGTATGAGTGTTCGGTCATAGTACGGAGGTTTTTATCCTTGAAAAATATTTATTTTTTCGTCCGAGAAAAACCTAAGCAAGTATACTTATATTGGCCGATTCTCGTGTTTATCGGCCGTGTTGGTCGACCGTGATATTATTATGATCAAATAACGTGGACAGTGCGTGCATAAACAATATCAGCTATGAGATAGACTATTTTAATTGTCCGTTTAAAAAGTCTAAATACCCCAACGGTTCAAATCTGCAGATTCCGTCAAAAATGTGCTAAGTAATGTAGTACATTATACTACCGCGCGTGATATTCTTCTTTGAAAATAAAATGTTAAGTTCATTTGAACTGTCAAATAGTTAATAGACAATAATAAGTAAAATACATTTTTGCATGAATGATCGGTAATAATTAATTTAAAATTACGAATGAACTTTAAATGTATCTTAGACAATATTATAAAAAAATTATACAGTAAAAAATTAATGTACCGATAACAATTTTTACAAATAAACTAGATACCTATATGAACTGTTTGAAAACCTATTATATATGTGTAATAAAAAAAGAAATGCGAAAATATAAATTTAATAAGCACTATAATAATAATTATTGTACTAGTATAATTACACTGCTAAAAACTGCCATATTAAAGTATATTAAACTGTTATTAATTAGTTATCATTATTGAGTTATATATTTAGTATTTTAAGCTCAAAATATACAAAAACAAACACACCGCATATATTAAAAATCATAATTAAATTACTATGAAACATATTTCGTATATGTTTGAAATACTTGATAATGCTTCAAAATAAAATAGATTAAATATATAAATTAACGAAGTGTATATTATATTTATTTTTTCAAATTGTGGTATTTAAAAAGTAGATAAAAATTAAAAACTGCATAAATTGTCTTAACATTGGAAAGATTTCATTAAATCTACAAGTAAAACAGCAGCTGATAGTTATTTCATTTATATTTAAATTTTTAACCAACAATATATTATAAAATAAATAGCATTGTAAATGAATTAACTGAATAAAAATTTATTTAAATAGAAATATAAACTTTAATTAAATTAAAGCTAACTACTATAACAGATTGATAAAATCAGAAAGTTTAGGAGTTACAAGTTAATGTAAAAGCTACTTCCTAGCTATAGAAATAGCATTTAATACAATTAATTTAATCAATTTTAATAAACGTCGTAATTTAAATGAAAAAAAAAAATGTCAACTTATCAAATCCAAAATGAGGTGTTTTATCTGAAATGCAATCGAACTGGTTAGCATACAAAAAAATAGCAAAGAAAACAAAAAAAAAAATGTCTGCAAATATGGATCAGATACCTTCCGATAAAATGGTGGTCTGATATTCATACTATTTGGCTAAATGATACAATACTGACCCCGATTTATGATATGATCATAACGAAATTATTTTTAGAAAAAATCTCTTACAACTTTTCGACATTTACGTCGTTTCTTTACTATCGATATATATATACAATTATAAATTGCACGTCTTATAACGATAACGATCATCCATCGTGGGTCAAAAATGTTGAATGTTTCGTTCAGTACTTGCGCTATAATGTTATTCATTACACATTTCAGCGTTACACTCTCCTAAAACAACAGTTGTGGTACCAGCTACGGTCAACGAACCTATACGGAATAACTATCACGAGCATAATCTAAAAACGGTTTCATGATATTATGATTTTCTCGGGTTTTTTCATAATACGTCAAAAACAATGCGCACACGATCGCCGTTCGCAGCGGACGTCACTCGAAAACTTTACGCCGCTTTGAGCAGCACGGCTAGTACGAGTTTTTCAGTCGTAGTTTTCCTGTGATTTCATTCGAAAATGTTTACTGAACTTTACGAAACCCACACACGATAATATTTCGGAGTTTTAACCGTGCGGACGGTCGATAAGGGTCTCTCTCTTCGCCGCGTGTGTGCAAATCCTTTTATAACGCGTGCGATCCGACCCGACGGCTGCGGCGGTATGGATTTGACGGAGAGATTAGTGACACGCGCAAAAATCGAGATGAACAAGACTATACCGCATACCGTGTTCGCGGTAATATCAGCCGATACATATAGATACAATGCAAAATATCGACAACGGAGCAAGACGTAATTATGGAGGTACTGAAAACGGTGCGCGAAAACCTACGATCGGCACACACTATTGCATCATAACAATTATACCCATATAAGTTATAACGCTGATGTTTAACATAAAAAAAAAAATGATTCATCTATGTAGCGTGCCGATCAATATCTTGGGAAATTAATTTTTTTTTTTATTTTACACAATATTATATACAATCTGTACAATTTTTTGATCAGGGCTATACACAACATGAAAACTTGAGATAAGTAGCCACTCACTAGGGGTACTAGACTAGGAGTTTGGTTATTTAACTATATATATATTTTTTATATTTATTTACCTTTACTTCGGTATTTTAGCAAGTTACGGCACCAGTTCCTTTTTAGACGACGCCTGGGGTTGCTAAGTAAGGTTTGGGCGGATAGGTTTTTAACGAGCGGGTTTTGGTGCGTTTGGAGACGGGTGTGAAAGATTTTGTAGAAGCGTGCAGCTTCTTCTGTCACAGTTTTAATTGATAGATCTTTATGCAAAGTGTAATAAGAAATAGAGGGTAACATAACATTCGTTATGTTCCTAAGGGCAATATTCTGGAATTGTTGGATTTTGTTTGTATTGAACACTTTTGCAGTACCCATAATTGAAAACCATATGTCCATAAAGGTATTAGTAATGATTTGTACATAAGAACCTTAACTTTTAGTCCGGAGTGTTTATTATTTATAAGTAAAGTTTGTAGCTTGCAAAGACGGGCGTTTAAGGCAAGTCTCTTAATACGGATATGGCTATTCCAAGTGAGGCGTTTATCCAAGTTAAGTCCTAGGTATCTAACTGTGTTAGATGTGGGAATAAGGATGTTATATAGGTAGACATTAGAGTAAATGGAGTGGCATAGGATAAATGTTGTTTGCACTGACTTATTAGGATTCGGTTTTATGCGTCAGTTTTGACACCATTCAGACATTAGGTTGAGGTGAGTTTGGAGATTTGCTGAGGTATTAATAGGATTTTTGTCAAATGATATGATGGTTTTATCATTTGCGTAATCGGCTACAATAGTATTTTGGAAGACATGCTGGCTAAAGATATAGAGTATAGATATTAAGAAGAAAGAGAGAAAGAACTCCGCCCTGGGGAGGAAATTAAATTAAATTAATTTCTTTTTTTTAATTTGTTTAACCATTATTTTCCGACAACGCATAAACCATATGCCTACCACATTACATTATTATCTTTCTAGATAATTAATAAAAAAATATTTCTTAGTTTATTTGTGTTTTTTTGAATTTATTGTAAATGTATATAACTTTGTAAAAAGTTTGGTATGTCGAAACGGTTAATTAATTAAATTTAAACTTTTCCTACTATTTAAAATTTGACAAGAACAAATTATCATTTGGTTGAGATCCATCCAAAGTCCAAATGCGTAACACGAATATTATTTTTTAGTTTTTTTATGAGTTGCTATTGTAATTCTTTTTAGAATCATTCACGATTCAAAAGACATGTTCATGAACGATGATTATCCAACATCTGCTTCCCACCGAGAGACAAATTTTATATTTTTTTGTGAAGCTAATCAGCAATATTTATTCTTAAATGTTTAAAAAAAACGACACAAATTATTGTAAAACACTTAGGATTTTCGAATATATTGATTGGATCACGACGAAAGAATCACCATGTAAGATATACTCTTATAGTACCTAAGTTTTCCGCACTGGAGTGTACGGAGAGAAAAATGTCAATTTATATAATATTTAAGGCGCGCGTATGTTTTTGAGAGTCACTCAAACGTCCGTTTAATCGAAGCACGCGCGTTTCATCACCCCACCTGCCTGCGGCTCAAAATAAATAAAATATGTATATATATATATATAATAAAAACGCGCTCGTCGTTTTAATAATGGTGCGATTTTATCGTATTATGTACATGCGCACACTGCGCGCACCTTCGACAGATGATATTATACATCGTATTGGTGTTTGTGAACGGTTCGCATTGTAAGACGCGCGAGAGATAAGGACAGGCGTAACAATTGCACCGACTAATGATAAATCAATTCAAAGGCGTCTAGAGAACGTTAAAAATCGATATGTATTTATATCGTGTGTTTGTATACTATTTTATACTACTATACAGGCTCGCACGTATTTATCGTCCGTCAGCCGTATATTTTTAGAAACTCTGATTTAACGTTTACAGTTTTTTTTTTCCGTTCGTTTTAATAATAGAACGTCGTTATGGACTGTCGTGTTTATGTCAGCGTATTCTAAACGACTTTGTTGCAATAATTACGCTTTTAAAATGTTAATCTAAAATTTGAAACGTTTATTTTTCATTTTTAATATAACCGCCAATTGTGTGTGTGTGTGTGTGTGTGTGTGTGCATTGCGCATGAAAAGGTAAACATCATAATTACTAATTTCGTATAACTATCGATTGAGCAAACCGAGATATTCTAACTTATTCGAATAATGTTCATTGCTGTGTAGTTGCGAACTCGAAACGACTACAACTGTTGTAGTGAGGAATATTAACAACTTGCACATGACGCGTTTTTACACCGCTGTCGACGGTTTTTCCGATCGGTTTCACCGTTAACTATGCGCGGACATCGCGAATAATTAAGATGGATGTCCGGCCGTGAATATGCTACAATAAGTAAAAGTTTCGTCGGTTACCACCCATCCGTGTACGAAACCCATCCCGATTGTCGTCGTTGACTGCAAGGGCACATCAAGAGGTGGGGAGTGGGGTGGGGTGGGGTGGGGGCTAACGGGCTTAACCCTCCCCCTCCTAAAAAAAATAATTGGTCCTCTAACATTTTGGTAGATGATTTTATTATTAATTGTATGATGTACTGACTTTAAATGATGACTAAGAAAAAATTATTAACTATCAAGCATAATATTATATTAAAAATTATAATTATAGGTACTTGCCATACCTGGAACTGATTATAGATTAATAATATATCGTCGCTTGTCGAAACTATGTAAAAATAGAATATTACAAACGAAATCGGTTACCGAAAACTTACAATTTCATTTTCTACTCATTTATTAAATCAAAACCTAAAGTGCAAAAATGTATAAAATAATATAGTTTATTTCACAACAAAACAGTGACTTGAAGTCTGAAGATCGTACACAAGTATACTTTCGGATTTTTGTACATATTTAAAAATAAATACTATAAATATTTAAAGATAATTTTATTTAATATAATATAAATTATTTTTACTAATACAATTTGATAAAAAAAAATTACGTAACATATTAATACGTCAATACGTAACGACGTATTGTTGTATACGTTTTAAGTTTTAAACAATTTATTAGGTAATTTATTTCTATAAAATATTATAGGTATATGGAAAATTCATCGGCTACACCAAACTATTATGCACATTTTTGAAAACAATTCGACGTATTTTTGACGTTATATTGTGCTGGATCGTTGTAATTGTCGATAAACTCACGTTATATGATTTTAATTATTTTTAAATCATTAATGTGTTAATAAAACATAATAATATACTGCTCGTAAGACTTCTCTTGCAGTTTGGTTTTTGTGCCATACGAATGTAAAATATCACACTGTATGCCACAGTAGAATATAAAGCTTATTGGAATTTATATAAGGGAGGTGCTGAGGGACTTCGTCTCCCGAAAAATATTCCCAACCTCAATTAAAATGTTAAGTGTTGAATGTTATATGCACTCGAAGGTTGTCGTGTAAATAGAAGCGCAGGCACCCCAATTGAACCCATTGTATTGTACCGATACTAAATACTATAATTATACGTAGGTAGGTATATATTATATTATTTGAACCGAAAAATGACGAACGCCGTTCTTTTGTTTCGAATCATGTGACAAAAACACTGCATGGAGCAATCGGTGTGCTCCTCATTACCCGCGAATGCATTGAATTCCGCGCTATTCAAATTGATAACGGGACCACTGATGATATAATTACATCAATTTTAAAATTCATTTTCAGTATGAATATCAAACAATGAAGCTACAAAATATCAAAATATCAAAATATTATGGGTACTAGATTAATATTCACCGGTAGATCGACTCAGACCTTTTACAAGTTTGATTTATAACGAATTTAAAATATATATATATATTTAGTTTTTACACATTTAGATCAAAAAATATATTGACATTAATTAATATAGAGCTTTTATAGGTCATAGGTTTTATTTTTTCTATTACGAAGGTACATATTTTTTTTATCAATTTGAGTACAATAATATGTTATTATACTTATACACGCATACACTTGTTGAAGAAATATTTTGATTAAAGGTACGCTTCAGTATTTTATATACTAAATGATAAATTAGTATATATCATACAAATACAATGCATATACATTATAATATTAAACAAAGCGAGTGAAAAGATAATATTGACATTTGTTTAAAATATTTACATTAAAGAATATTGTATAGACTGAATATTTATATACTTAATATAGTAGCCAATAACAATACGAGTGTAAAAGTCAGTGTTGTAGCAATAACATTATTTTTTACTTGAAGTATATAGAAAAAAATCATTGCATTTTAGATTTGCAATAATTTTTTTTTTTTTTTAAATGCAACTTTGTTTCAAAAAATTAGAAAAACTAATATTTTGTGTTTCTTATGAATAAAGCAGTTTTGAATAATTTAAAATGTTGATATGTCAACATATTGTTTGAGTACCGAAATACGTCTTCTCAAGACTTTTTGACTATTTGCCGTGCCTCTTAAAAATTATTTAATTGTTATACATATATTTTATTTTCATTCAAATTTAACATAATAACAATATTTAAATAATAAAAATAATCTTTTACTACCCATAAAACGTTTGAGCAAATTTTACATATGAATGCCACTAAAGAACACTCAATTATTCATTTCTATACCATAATCAAATCGTATTTTTTGAATATATGTATATAACATAAATCACCAACGTTATTGTTCACAATTTATTATTGTCTCTGTATGATTGTGACAATCACTGTGAAATAAAAGCAATTGGCGTATCATCAAGTGCACTTTAATATGCCAATTCACGAGACACACTAAAAGGCAGACACATTCCATCGACGCCTTGAGTGACGTTTTATTTTGTCAAAAGAGTTTTATTTGAAGATCTATCGTCTATCTATATCACCTTGCCATGTACAATGATTGATGTGTATAAAATCCGAGTAGTTCCTTTACTTCAGTCGATATAAGAGATAAAAAAAAAATAACCGGTAGTGTTTGGTCTTCTTACCAATGTGTTTCTTTTTCTAGAGTCTAACTTCTTAGAGAAAAAAAACTTATCAGAAATAATATATATATATTTTTTTTGAGACACATTTCTACGAAATAATAAACACGCATGAGAACATTTATGCGATTGGATTTCCCTGGTTTTCTTCCCTTATGATTGTTTAACGCTACCATAAAAATTCAGTACATAACAACACTTCGGTAAACTTTACGAGACCTCATTTTTTTTTTTTTATCGTTTGAATTCTGATCACACATATAAAGCACACGTCTGCTAGGCGCAAAACTCTGAGGCCATTTCAATTCTGCCGCGAATTAATAGCTTCCATTCTTCCAGTTTCTCTGTAGGTTAACTGACGCACACACGGTTGGCCAATTAATTATGTAGGTATGCGGTGAAACTAAAATGCGCGAAGAGGCGTTCAAAATAGGAAACGGTGAGACAGGGAAAAGGAGGAGTTAAATATCGTCTGTATGAGAAAATAATAACGGAAAAAAAGGACTTTATCAAAAATTAAATTGGTCATTATGCAGTTAAATCATGCTCAATTATAAGCAAATGTTATGTTTGTGTTAAATAAAATAATATAGTATTAATCTATCTTTATTTTTAAATGATACAAACGATGCATTAAAATATAATATCCAAAACATTGAACAAATATTTATTTCATATGTGTTTATTATACTTATTGAACGATATAATACTAATTGCTATTTGTTGTCATAACATTTTTAAACAGTAAATTACATTGACTACATTAATATTTCTTGTGGTTTATTCGATTTTTGCATACCTAGACTAAATATGTATCGTTTTATATTTCATTAGTATTGAGTCGAATATTTAAATTGATTTTAATAATTGTAATCATAACTATAAGAAAACTTGAAAATCATATTAATAAAAAATAAAATAAAATTTGTATAAAATCAAAAACAACAAATTGAAAAATATTTATTGATTTATAAAATAGATTATTTTTTACAAACATATTATTATTGGAACAGTATAATAGTATAAGATAAAAATAACTTAAACATTAATGAATATAGTAAGTTTTCCAATATTAGAATTTTGCATAAAACTATTACTTATTTTTTTTTTTATATATTTACTGATTATCGGTAATTTTTTTTTTTTAATCTGATGGAAATCATCTTTAAAAATGGTGTTGAAAAGAGATTAGAATCAAATTATCAGAAATAACTAAGAAAAATAAAATATTAATACATAGTTTGAATTTCAACAATTAAATGATTAATTCATCTTTTTTTTATAATTGTTACCAATCATTGTCTATACTTTATAAGATTATTTCTATAATAAAAATCCTATTGTTTTCATATATATTATTAAAAGGTTTTATCTGTAAAAAAAACTTTGACTTGGATTTCATCCAAATTTATTGTTATTTTAAAGAAGAAAAAAAAGTATATCATTTATCAATTTTTATTTATCAAAAATTACTATTGCTATTTAAGAAATGCTAAATCTGAAAACAATGGTGACTTTTATTTAAATAACATAGTTTTAAACAAACCAAAATATTGCATTTTTTTTAAACCATCAACTCTTTGTATTATAAGGATTTTAGTAAAACATTTATTTTTTATTGATTAGTTGTTATCACAATAAATAAGTGGATTTAATTGACACATTTAGATGTAATATATAAATCATGATAATTTATAATACTAATTATTATAAAACTAAAAATATATGCATAATTTAATGTAAATAAACTGTCGATTTTTTCTATAAATAAATAGATTTGTTGAGCATAAAAAGTTTGTGATACGTAATATCTTATAATCAATTATTTAAATTTTTTTTTTTTATAATTACGAATAAATAATTAAATTTCATAAGTATGATATATTGCCATAATTATACGAATGTTATACCACTTTACTCAATGATTCGATTAAAATTAAATAGTTATTGCTATGGCGTTTATGCTTTTGTCGACTAAATACTTCCTAACATAACTAATATTATGAATATATCCTTCTAGTCGACGTATTATTTGGTGAAATTGAATGAATAATAGTCCACTCCCAACGTCCGCTAGGAAATCTGTACCACAATATTTCCAATATAAGCAATTGGGTTATAACGTCTTAGCTTTTGTTTCATAAGCGTTGGTTCTCCGAGGACCGATTTCGTAACATTCTCGACAGGGGAAAAATATTTTTGATAAAATCAACCCTTATATAAGTACGCCGGGGACTAATTTCAGCATCATCGACCGTTCTTTTTTTTTTATATTTCATATCATCCCGGAAAAGCATTTTTTTTTTACGCGGACGCGACACAGTCACGTAGTCTATCCTATGGTGTAGCGCGCACTTGCCTTTATATCCGTGGGGTCATTTTATTATATTCACTATTATTATTATTATTATCATCATCATCTTTCTGGAATGAACTAGTCGGAATGAGTGAAGTAGGGTATTGGATTGGTGTTTTTATTTTTATTTCATCCCTTCTTATTTCATTACAAAACCGTCTGTTTGGTTAATGGACGTCACATCCGCAAAGATAATAATAATAATAATAATAAAGTGTCATAAGATATTTGTGGCAAAAGTGGAGCAATTTATTTTCGCGGCGGTCAAAACAAAACGGAAACGCCGTGGCCAGAAAAAATCTGCAACCACGGGACAAGCCGATAGAATTGAGTTTTTATCCAGCATAATATTATGTCTGTTCTTGCCACCCCCAAAGCGAACTTAATTAATAGAAATAAACGACGTGAAACTTTTACTATGATTCTTTCAAACGATGTTGTTTTTATTATTATTATTATTATTATGATAAATGAAATACGTCTGGGTTTAATACATTCATCCGAGATTAAATTATGTCTGTGTTTATCTCATATTATGATAGTATTATTATTTTGCACTTGATGATTCTCAAACCAGTGGTTGGGAGTAGCGACTGTTCTTTATTTATATCAATTAACATAGCGTTAGTACAGTCGTACACGCAATGTAGTGATGAAATATTATTGCACGCAAAACAATTAGTAGTTAGTCATTACTAATTAGCAATTACGCTTAGCTTAAGTAACGGAAATAGTCACTACTTACTTAATGATAACAAAATACGTTCTGAGATTAAAATAAACTTCTAAATTTCAATACGGTTTAAATTATATTTATATTATAAATTATATTATACTAGTTGTTCAAACACATGCGAGATAATAAAATATATTATAATTATATTTGTTTAATATTATGACAATTATGAGCAATTTTCTGGTAAAATAACCATTGATATGAAATCATAATATTTTATTAACACTTTTTAATCACTAAAACAAAGTGCAATGTAATCTTTTTTTTAAACGATCGGACTCTATAAGATAGATTTCAAAACAATTATAAACAAGATATACATTTTTTTTACAATGTAGTTTTGTATGCCAGTAACTTGTTTTAATACAAATACGTAAAATATTTCAAAATGACTGTAAAATCAAAGGTTTTATGAAAATTCATAAACTACTATGCTTTAGTACTGTTTGTACATTGGAAATTTGAACTCGAATTTTCTGCTATAAGTTATGAAATATTAATGAACTCTTACTTGTTTATCTTTGTGATGTGGTGGTTAACCAGTTATCCATATTAATATTGTTATGTAGATTCGGATTTAATAAAAATTAATTTTACCGTATCAGTTTTCCTGTTTGGTGTTTGTATATCATAAATAAGATTGAGTGAAAACATCTTAAAACTTATTAAGTGTGTAAATAATCCGTCCACCATGTCTGCATAATAGTTTAAACTTCTCCGGTGCTGCAAAGTTTTTGTCGAAATCATAAATCATAATATTTAAATTTCCGTCTTGCCAAAACGTTACGCAATAATTTGTCAACAGCTTCATCGGATTGCCCTAAGTACCTCATATTTTCACCTCGTGTAATTATACTTTAACGGAGTGATCCGTGCGAATAAAATGATTTCGAAACCGACGCGCGGAAGAAAAGTAAAAGCCGGCGTGTCTGAGATATCACACTACGAGCCATAATAGGCTTAAGTAATTTTTTCTCGAGATTTAAATCGCGTCGGATGAAAAATGCCGGTCGTTGAATAAACGCGAAATAATATCACCGCCGCTGAAACTTACGCACCTGCCTACCTCCATATAATATTATAATATATATACGCGGTTATAAAACGGGAGAGTTTATACTCGTTCCGACTATGCCCATAAATTATTAGAAGATCGGATCGCACACAAAAGAATATGCGCGGCGCGTAGGGCAATCACGTCCCGTTTATATTACATTATAATTATAATATTATATTATATTATATTATATTGCAATAGGAATATCTGGCATTATAAAAGTGAGTTTATACAGTATGACCGGCTCGAACAGGACACGCGCGATCCCCGCGACATTGTCATTACTACATTGTTCGAATAACGGTCGGCTCGCCGTATCGTTACGATATCTGTTACTGCCGTCGCGACGACATCCGAATAAGTGACCGAAGCCGATTCGAGTACAATGGCAGGTAACAATAATAACGTTGAAAAAAAAAAAAAAAAATGCTGGCAGATGTAATATTATATGTGCGCGCATCCGCGGCTCCAACGGGGTTCGAATAAACGGGACGACTTTCAGCCGACATCTATCAAAAACCAAACAATAATGTTGTAAATCCGGCGGTACGAAATAACGCAATAATAATAATAATATAATATCACGTGTGCCTGCGTTAAATTGGCCTTAGACCAAACGGGCGCCATCATCCCTCGACTCTGAAAAGATACTTTATAATGATATATAATACGCGGTATATATTATTACGCGTGGTATACGCACGGACGTGTGCATAATACATATATATATATTTATTAATGCACGAGAGAGGTACTACGCAACATATATTATTATACGTATACGGTGTGTGTGTATATATATATATATATGCGAAAAAGCGGAATTAATATTTACGACCGTATACGTACATTCACCGGCGGGCCAAACCATGTGTAGGCGGTTTTTCGTTATCGTCTCGACTTCAACGCGCACATAGTACTTAGGTATAAAACATCGTACAGGGTGGTTCGTCAAGCATTCTCGCCCCCTTTTTTTTTTATCTCCCTCCGACAACACAGTAGTTGTTCAGAAGTCTTGAAGACCATATTTTCGAATTCTTGAGATCTGTTGTGCTATAGGTACTTAACGAGTGTCCTTTGAAGATACAGACTTCCAAATAAGAAATAAGAACCCGCATTTTCTACGGAAAACAAATTATTTAATGAATGATTGTTCCGAAAATAATGACGTTTTAAAATCGAAATTCGAACGAGCAGCGTTTGAGTCAATTGACTTTGTGCATAATGTAAGTCCACGATAATGGATTCGAACAAATCGGGAGCTATGTATGGCGATTTGAAAATATAAATAATTAATAGTAATCAATCCATTGACATTTATAATTTGTAAAAATGACCCAAGAACACTAGGTGCAATATTACAACTATTTCATATATTTTTTGTAAACCCATTTTTAAAGATTATTATTCTTAATATAAACATTTTAATAACAGAAAAACTACAATTTTTCAATACAACTTTACACTAAATAATTTACTACCCAAAAGGGGGGTTCTTACATACGAAAAACAGAAGTTTTTATCGCCACGAGACACCTTAACTGAAAACAAAAAAATCTCGAGAATTATAAAAAAAAATGTCGTTTAAAAATTTTTGGAATTTCAAAAATCAGAAATATTTTTCAATATTTAATGCGATAAATTCATTATTTTATTAAAAAACGAAGATAAATCACCCTGTATCTTAAATATATATATATATTATATATATATTATTATATATATATCTTACATATATATTTGTACGCCGTTTTCGGAATTTTCTCCAAGCCGCCACTTGGCACGCACTATTTACTGTACATCGACGTTACCGCGGTATAAAAATCCGAAATAAAATACGTACCGTTGTTTTGACCGTCATCTAAAGAGTGGTAGTTGTTGATATCGTGAGATATATCATTGTGTTACTTGTATTAGAATTTATAACAATCCTCCGTTGTAACCGAAATATAACGTGCGTGTCGTAAATCTTTTTCGGGACCGGCATTTTTGAAACGATAAATTTTCTATAATTCTATAGAAAAAATATGTTTTTATTTAGTTTTATCTTTAAAAAAATGCTCAGTTAACAAAATTGTGTATAGTTCACGTACAGTAATTGTCAGTAATATCGATGATGACATATTTTTATCATAATATCAGCTATAACGGATCACTTGTTTTTCTTCTATAAAGCATCGTTATTCATTCAATACCTTTAATAGAATATTTTATTCTAGAAAAACCTTATTTCAATGGCCTAATGTCGTACGAGGTCGATAAAAACAGTTGGAGATTTTGGAAACTTAACAAAATGGCTTTTTATAGGAATAACAATAACAATTGCTTATTGGAGCCATCTAACGTCGCGTGTTCACTGTAATAACGTTTTTATCCCAACAATTGTTATTTCTTGGTACGGTCTATTTGAGTGGTCAGTTCGTTTAGTAAGTTGTATTGCGTGTGACTTTTCACCGGGTACTCTCAAAAGTAAAACAAAGTAAGCGCAAACAATAAACTTCATAAAAATAAGTGCCTCTTAAATAGTCGAGAAAAATAACACCAGTAGGTAAAATCTAACAAATCATTTAAATTTAAGATTATCACGTCGGCGGGTTCTTCTGATAATTAAGGCTTGTAGTAAGTAGTTTTATTTATTTATTTATTTAGCCTTGGCATCGATGGCCATAAACTTATTTAATAACATCTACTTTAAATTACCTACTCACAGTAGTTATATTATTTTTTTTATATACACGTACACACGACGTATAGGTATTAGTGGTATGCAATAATAATTGATCTAGTTTTGTGTTGTTAAGGAATACGATCAGCCGTTATGCGTTGTTCGGGATAAGGGTTTTCCACAGAATACTGGAATACTGAATATTCCTGTTTCTTTTTCTAGTATGCGCGAGTAAAAGATTCGGTTATAACGTGTTTCATCTAAACTCGAACGGATGGCAGGTATTCCATCTTTGTAGTAGTTGCAGTCGTAAATTGCGTTATACATTATAATACAGTGCAGGGATGTCAAATCCTTAGTACGCACGAAAAGAATTTGAGGGCACGTGAAAAATTTATTTTATTTTATTTTTAATAATAAACCACAACAATATATATATATATATATATATATATATATATATATATATATATATTTATGCATAATATTTTTCATAATTTAATCGCACGCTCAAAAAAATATAGCGCAATAACTAATAAGGTAAAACACCCGTTTCTTAAAACAGGCTTTAATAGTAACACTTCATTAAAATGCTCGATGTATTAATAGGGTGCACTTGACTTTTGCTTTCATGGCATACAGTCGCAATAATATGCACGATTAAATCAATTTCAGTGAACCATAGGGACGTGTATAAACGTATATAACTGCGTAATGCTTATCGAATGTACGACAACGGTCGACGATATTATTGTAACTTTTAATATATACCTAATGCGTATTGTTTGAATTGATTGCACCACGCCAAACACTATCAACGCCTTTTATCAAATACATCAAACAACAATGTGTTTGTATGCATTGTAGTGATAGTAAATATATATATATCATTGAGTCAGTTATGTTAATGTAAACGTTTCTTAAACGCGTCTGTGTAAAAGCGTTTATGGAAATCTCAAATATCTGATCACTAAACAATGTTTTCCATAATGTATATACGTTCACTTAGTAAACCTACGCATACTGTTGATGTCTATATCTGATTATGCATCACTTGAAATACTGGTGTTCGTCGTAATGATTTTATCTTAATATATGAAACCGCCATAGTATGATTTCTTTTGCGATTTAGACATTTAATGCACAATTAATACTGCATTACGGTTCCAGTGCCGGTAGTCGATGACGTATTGCATTTTTAGAATAATAGTAATTTGTGTAAACGTGGGTCGATGGCTATCGCCTATTATAGGTTTTAATGTCCGGATACCCATGGGAAATTAATTATTGAAATTTGTCAACGGTCCCGAAATCCCACGTGACCGTGTGAAGCCGCAAAGGTCGTCTACCAACGCCAATTACTGGTTTTAATATCATATATAATCAAATAATAGCGGTCTAATACGAAAACCGAAATCGTCAGATGTATATAGTACTTATTATAACTGTGAAGTACAATAATGTTCGATTATAATAATATTTTATTATAAACAATACTCGTGTACAATCAACACAATAAAAGAGCCGTTATAATAATCATTATTATAATAAAATTGCCCTTTTATCATTGCGTGTAAACTAAAAAAAAATATTATTTAAAGAAAGACATATTATTATAACAATGAATTTTTTATTAAACAATTTTTAAATCAATTTTAAAGTCAATTATACAATATGTATTACAAAAATATTTTAAAAAGTATATATAATCTAAGAAATAGAACTATTCACGTTTTCAAAATTGTACGTGTATTCTTTTCTAAAATAATATATAAAAACATATAATATATGGTTATTGGAGGTGAATATAAGACAAGAGTGACTTCAAAAGAATATTATTTGCGGGTCCAACATTTACGGAACATAGCACTATAGAATTTATATCCGACGTGAGTCTATCAATATTTCATTCAACTATATGTGTAACCATAAAAAAAAAAATAGTTTTCAAGCCGATTGAATTTTATCGTCTATTATCCTATATAGTATTATAAGCATAGACATAATAAAGCGCACGAGGCATGAACTTAATGCACGAAATCGGATAATATAAATTTAACAGATACATACTACGACGTATAACATTATTCGTCTTTTATATATATATATATATATATATATATATATATATATGTTATACTATTATTATCATAGGTTGAGTTTTAATATACAAACTACACTAAATTAATTAATGATAACACTCGACGAATATAGTTTCGAGCCGCGCCGTGTTTTGTATATAGGACGCAGTTTTTCGCTTAAAAAAGGTCGATCGCTTTTAACAGGTGTTATTCGATTTTAAATCGTATTAATGATACAATAATTATCAATCACGACTTACAACAGTATGACGTATAATTATATAATATATATATATATTTACCCAATCGAGGGGCACGCATCAATATTGCACAGAGATAGAGCTGATCTATATAGAGGACTGTGGCGGTGGCGGTGGTGGCAGATTCGTACTGGCACGATATTGTTATTATCACTATATGGTTTTATACGGTATATTATTATGTTTTTTTTATGTCATAACTATTATAGTCATTTAGTTGTTCCCGCAGCAGTGTTATACACAGAGCGTGGGCATGATGGTGTAATATGGTGTACGATAAAATATATTCTAATGTTTTTGTGGTGTATCCGTTTGTCGTCCACGGGGGAATATGCACACACGCGTATTGTGATCATCGACAGTGACGGCGGGGCGGTTGTCGGCAGTAACAAAACTCCACAAACAAAAAAAAAAAAACACACACACTTAAATGAACATTTTTTTTTTCATTACACACAACTCGTGATAATATACACGGTGTGCAATTTTAACATGTCGCGTTGTTTTAAATATTATAATATCGCGTATATAATAATTATATTATTATGCAATATGCACTACGCGGTTTCACAATATCGATATTATAATATGCGACCGCAGCAGTTGTGGTGGTGGCGGTAATAGTGGTGTAGTAGTAGTATTAGTATCAGTAGTAGTAGTAGTAATAATAGTAGCAGTAGAAACTTCACAATATAATATAGAAAATAATTATTATATTATCGTGTTTGTAAACGTAATATTACACATAGTGACATAATTAATCGGGAAAAATATAATAATATTACGCGCAGAGAAAAGGGAACTAGGCGGTAGCGATCAGTCGCGTGGGCGTGAATTGTACGCGTACTGCATATATACGTCACTTAGAATGTGTGTGTGTGTGTGTGTGTGTGTGTGTGTGTGTGTGTGTGTGTGTGTGTGTGTGTGTGTGTATTATAATATACATCATAATAATGTTGTATTAGTAGTGGTCGTAAACGGCCTGATATTTTGGCGGGAGCGTAAATAGAAGAGCTCGTATAATAGTAATAATAATAAATTATTATTATTATTATTATTATTAAGTATGAACGGTTAGGGGACAAATTGTTGAGGGTGAACGCGCGTCCATTTGAAATACTGTGAATACACGCTCACTTGTTGTAGAGCACGATGTCCGGCCGCCAGATGTGATCGGAAGGCACGTGGAGCATTTGCACGCCTCCATACTCCTTCGGGTCCCATTGCAATTTGTAATCATTCCACGCCTGCAACACAACCAAACGCGCGAATTGTATAATAAAGTCGTAATACATTGTGAAGGAATATTCAAGATCATTAAAATTGAAGTCTCTAAATACTAGATTTGTATGCGCCAAAAGAACTTGCAGCGATGCAACAAAATAACGTTAGAAATTGACGATAAATCGAAAACACGTGGCGTCCCATGTTTATGGAGATAGGTATATCAGTGGTGTGTTTAGACATTATTTTGACAATTTACCGCCAGTCAAAGTTAGCTATGATTAGATATTTTAAGGGAGCCGGATTGTATTTATGACATTAAAAATATTAACATTTTCAACTGTATTTAATGTAATATTACGATGCGTCACCATCAAAGCAAGTCCTGATAATTTAACATATTTTCCTTTTCGATCCCTTGGAAACATTTTTAATCATCCTATAGTATTGAATAATTTCTCCAAACAGTGTAAATACAACAGTGAATATAAATCCATTTCTAAAAATTAGAACATACCATTGACGTATGTAAACTTAACTCTAAATAATTGATAGTAACCAGAAAATATACAATATAAATTGCAACATTAATAATATTTATATGGATTCTCAAAAAACGAAAAACTATAGGTACCTATAACGTCAGAGTATACACGGGCTATGGAGTACGGTTATGAAATATAGTATAATATACGTAGGAAACATGTATGTAATGTTTTAATTGATCATTTGAACCTGAGATTTCATTTGGTCCTTACTCTGGGGGCCTTTTCTATATATATATACGCCACTGAAGTATATATGGTATACCGGGTAGATAACTACCCAGCTGATTGGCTGCAGAATACACGACGTATCAAAAATATTACTTGGCCGAGTTAAATTTGTAACATGAAACTTGTAATTGGTTACACCATTTTCAATCAATACTTGCAACTAGATTTAATTTGTCCTGTAATCATAAATACATCTAGGAATCTATAAATATGTATGTAGCTATAATAAGGTATCATTGAAGTTCCATTTAAATAAATTATGGATAATATATAAATATCGTTTATGATGTATTTTTTAAATATAGAAATATTTTGAACAGTAAACATTGATATGAAAATAATAATTGCTTAAGAATTTAAAGTTTAAACAAAATTGTTAATACAATTGTAAATAATAAAATAATATGTTTTACCAACATTTATATAACAAACTCAAATAATTCTTATATTTTATAAAATGTTAGTAAATTAATATGCATGTATATAATTTTCAAATCATCATAGGCCCCAATATATTCTTAACCTATCATCAAATGGACTTTTATCTTTAGTATTTAAAGTTAATTAACTCAGAAAATACTTGTTTGAATTTCAATTTAGACGCACCAAAATTTTCAAAATAACCCATTTTTTTTAACAATTAACAGTAAAAAAAAAGTGACTCTCAATTATAAAATATAAGTTTGTAGCACCACAGGATACTCAATAAGAATCTAAGGATTCGAAAACACGATTCTTAAGAATTCCAAATATTTAAATTTTAATAAATGTATTATTAAAGGAAAACATGGGGATGAGCATGATTAGTGAATCACACAGCATATATATAAGTTATAAATACGTGAGTATATATTATATGGTTTTTTCTCCCAAAAATCTATTGTGTTATTAAAATATGACACATATATTTTGTTAGTATATACAATACCAATTTGTAAATGGTTTCGTTCTCTGAACCCATCGAAACAGCTTCAGTAAACGAATTAATTTTCAGATGATTATAACTATATTATATGCCACGACGCTTTTCCTAATTATTACTGTGGTTATCACGATTATGTATAAATGATCTGATAAATTAATTAAATACTATAAAGGTAATTTACTGAATTGCAGACTACTGATGTACGTAATTGTATCATAAATTCATAAGTAGAAAATGCTCATGTCATTAAATAGTTTATTAGCTTCTGTGATGCACGCGCATTGATGTGACTGTAATCATATTATTATATAATTATCATGTCTAATTGCAACACCAGTTTACACGAAGTTGCAGTGAGTGATATTATAAACTTCATAAAACACTCGCATTTCCTGATAATAACATACAAAAACCCATTACGCGGCGGCCAATGATATAATATTAAATTTAAATTTATATCAAAAAAAAAAAAAAAAAAAAATTACTAAAACAAATTACTGTAAAAATTTAAACAAAGTTATTGCGTTATTGTTATTATTTTTTTTTCATTATTATGCAGGTATGACCATACAAAAACTATTTACATTGTTGAAGTATTTATAATCGAAAACCGTTAATCTAGTTATAAATTGGTTTATTACAATATACTAAGCCGTATTGCGTTAAACTAAATATGCTTTTTTTATAATACATTATATATAGGCAATATCGTATTAAAAAAAAAAAATGTTTTATTGGATACGAATATACTAATTATTATTATAAGATGCAATGACTTCTGATATTGTATAGATTAAGTTGTGGTACATTGACCAATTTCTTTATAAAAACATTTGATATATATATATAATGTCATAATATTATAAAAAATGTACATATCCAAAACACTTAATTTAAATTACTTGTAGCTATCTGTTTAAGCACATAATATAATTTTATAACAACTATATATGTCGTAATATCAGTTATTATTAAATTAAAAACATTTAATAAAAACAACTGAATTTACGTTGAGAATTAAAATTATATTATTTGGGTTTATCATATTGTGTTTCAATAATTAATTACCATATTGTTATGATATCATGTTTTGTAAAACAATAAATCGTTTTTAAAGTATAATTAATTTATGATCACACGCGTTGTGCTTAAATATAAGAATTTATATTTTATAGAGGGTGTGTTTTGGTGTGAGAAATTTTAAAATTCCAGACAAAAATACGAATTCCTTAATGTTTAAAAAAAAAAAAAAAAAAAATATAAAAAGTTATAAAACGCATCAGAGTATGGTCTCAACTCTCAAGTAATGATGGATTGATGATGTCGTACTTTATCTCTTGGTTTAATGAACTTCGTTCTGAATGACGTTGTTAGAAAACATAGGACTTATACAGTAATTGGATGACAAATACATTAATTATAATCTTATTTGCGTTATGGAGGTATCAAAATAATAATTTATTATTAAGTTCTGACGAAGAAAAATATCTCATAAATACTACGGGTGTGTAATATTACGTATAAAATAATAGAGTAATATATTAATACATGTATAATTAAATTATATTATTATACTTAAAACTTAATGTGGTGGACGTATAATATGCCATATTATTCTTCTGTTAAATTCATTTAAGGTTATCATCATAACGTCAAATTATAGAACAATTTTACTTTATACAATTTGTTTATATTTCCAATTTAGTTACGATACAGGGATATCTATAATCAAAATAAGATAAATATCGTGTAATGTTTTTAAATCATTGTATTGTAAACAATTTGTTATTCAGCTTACTATTGTTTATATATCCAAATGAAAGCCATTACTTGTTTACATAAGTTAGATGTTATAAATGTTGATAACTTTCATTTGTTAAATCATAGACATAGCATTTGACCCATGTGACTTAAGAAAACAGTAATATAATGATTAATAATATAAGAAGAGTGCAATTACGTAGGTATGTGGATCACAACCAAATGTCAGAATAATATGCTATCCTGTGAACTATAATAATAGTATCCATATCCCCGTGTACCTGAATTGCCTATACAACACGCCGTCTTATAAATGTTAAAAAAAGACGGGATGACGATACAGGCGCAATGTACCGTTATTAAAGTTCTTCTCGAAACGATAAATATGTCACAGGATATTAAATAGTGATTTTATATTTATTTTATAGTAACTATTTGATTAAGATGTTGCTGCCCACGTGACTTGACGAAAGGAAATAAAAAAACCTTATTTTATATACTTCAAAACGATTACAATCGATATCGGGTAATTTATTCGGATACGTAAAGATAATGCACGTATGAAAACAAAAATAATCTCGTAAAACCACAATAACAACCGAAGCGGCTTGCTACAACAGTGACGATGACATGCGAAGTAGGTATAGAATATGACACGCGTACACGAAGACTTCGGGCTAACGAATGAACGAATGAACGAAAGAAGACGATAACCAAAAATAATCGACGGTAATGAATTTAACTGGCGCTATTATAATAATATCACGTTAGGTGTAAAAAATCGCCTAGCCGGCGACACGGTCGCTCCACATAAACATCACGTGTGCGTTCATCATTGGTGGCGATCTATTATAACATAATAGATAATAATATTATTATTATCTACGACTGTCATTTCACGCTTACGACACGCCATGACATCGCCGCAACAATAAATTCGACGGTAATTGCGTGCATGCTAATTGTCGGACACATCGCACGCGCACCAACAGCGGACTGTGGCCATATCCGATATTAGTGTTCGATAGTGTTACGCTACAATCGTCGTATGCATCGGTGATGGTGGAAGGGTGTAGATCAGGAGTGTCTATAACCTTTCGAGAAGACCGGTTCTCATCGGGTAAGTAGAAATCGCTGCATACATTTTCATAATAATACATTTTATTTTTTCGCTATATCGACGTAATAACAACAACACATAACTATTAAATCAATAAAATACAGTATTCACGCTAAAAGGTTTTATTTTTAATCATTTTTTTTTTCTTATGATATATCGTACGAGTAATTGAAGTTCTTAAAAATTGCGTAGGGGTGACGTCAAAACCTATCACGGACCGCGGGTTAGACACCCCTGGACTGAAGATGATAGGGAAATTCCGGTAGTGCCCGACGCTAGGCGCGTGTGGTTATTCCGGGTCACCGAGCTTCATACGACTATAATGACTAGCCGACGTTCTCGAAAAAACGACACTCGACAGAGTACCTCTCGACTTCTTAACGCTTCCGAGGACCTCGAAAAATGATAATATCAGTGAAGCTCGACACGTGGACGCCACACCAAACCCAAATAATAGCGTTGACGGTTACCGAGTACAAATAGTACACGAGACGCGACTACAACTGCACGTGACAACGATTTTGTCGTTTATAAAATGCGACCAACCGTGTTAAATAAAACGACAAAAAATTCGACATATTCCAAGACAGAATTTTCCTTTTGAACTTCGTCATCTAAGGGTTTTTTTTTTATTTTCACATGATATATTATTTTTAGAGCACGGAAACAAATAACATTTATCTGCGTTAAAATATTTCGTTCAATAGTTAAAATGTCATGGTCAGCACATGATAACTTTTGAAATTGCATTCCGTTACGTACCTAACACAACATTAATTAAAAGATAAATTGTAAAAAAAAATTAATCACACGATAATATTTTTTAATAAAGTATTATGTTAATTAGTGTTAAGCGTTAATTAAAAAAATATATATTACGAAGACGGTTTTATTTTTTCCAAAACCGAATAAAATACTTTGGCTTGCTTGTTATTAGTGTTTAAAATTTTTTTTTGCAGGTTTATTTTGTATCTATTTTTTGTTTTGTTTTAAAGTGATAATTTAAAATGCTAAATAAAGTTGTTTCGTATAAATATGGTTCATATATATATATATATATATATATATATATATGAGGAGGGCTGTTCTACGGTACGCGTCGGGTGTGATGTTCCTCTTACGGTATCCATTCTGAATTTTATTGTTTCATAATAAATCAACAATCGGTGGCCAGGTAAATTTTTGAACCAAGCTCGTTTCAGTATATATATATATATATATATTTAAAATGGCCGATAATAAAACAACATCTTAAACAAGTACCACTCAATTCTATCAAACACTTTGTTAACCGGAGACATTTCAATCGGGTATAAGTAAATAAACACTCACCATTTTCCTTAAGCTGGCCAAAAGTTAAAACCGAAGAGAAAAGAGATCCAATTACTTTCAACATTTTATATGCTATAAAAACAGGTACAAGGAAGGATGTTTTTTTGTTAAATTCTGAATTTAAACTGTAATGTGTAAACAAAATGAAAATAACATTTAAATAAAATTGTTTATTTTGGGATTTTCTTATTATTACACTAAATTTATTTCGAAAATCAATTTAAACTGAACTGCATTTTTGTTAAATGAGCATGTCATAATGCCAAGTAAGAAAAACTTAGCACGTTAGTATTCCTGTCGCCTAATATAGATAAGAAAATCGAGAATAATATGTCCCTAAACTGCAACGAATGCATAAATTCCAAACCTAATCCTATCAAGTACGTATTTAACTATTAAATCCTAGTATATGGTCATAAATTCAATGAGACTGTGGTACACTACAATTTCTTAAGTGCTTAAAAAAAATTGTTTATCATTCTGTTCGATGCAACTCCGAAGTGGTTAGAAGTTTCTCCAGTAAATTTTGATGACATAGCTCAAAATTGTCATTTTAAAAATTATCATCTGAATTAATCGCTTACTTTGATAATGCAAAATGATTTTCTGGAGTGCAGTTTCAGAGCGCTGAGTGAAATGTTTCAAAACACTCGGTAAGAGGAACTTTACAGTAGTAGAGTTTTATTAGGCATCAAATTGATTTAGTAAATTGGCAGCCGAGACGGTTAAACATTTTTTTCACAAAATATAAAAATAAATATAAAATAACAAAATATATTTGTTTGGTGTTTTAATTTTAAACAATGTATCCTCGCAGACTAAACAAATTTATATTTTTATAGTCTGTAATATTGTTCGACATCTCAACAAACATACTTTAAATCCGTTGTACGTATAATATTATGGTATTGTAATCCTATTTATAACACGCACACGAAAACGAACAGCAAATACGATTGAAAGTCGTTTTTAAAGGGTTCCGAAAAATCAAACGGGAACAAAACGATCGAAACATCGACATTGATTGCCTACCGTGACTAAACGATATCGAACGCACGTGTATAATGACAATAATACGACGCGAGTAGTTTTTACTTTTTTTCGCCGCTTCCGGTTCAACCGGGCTGCGGCACCGAAATAAATTCAACTTGCCGCGCGCACGAGTAGGTATGTCTAACAAGCGAACAAACAAACAAACAAACAAACAAACTAATATACATACAATAAATTGCGGTCGGGCGGTGGTCGGTAACAGTTTTTTACACGAATCCGAACAACATTACATCGTCGTTGCCTCGGGTAAGTATTAAGTGGTCGAATCTATCATTCGGGCAACGGCGAGAATCCGATGACAGTGATGCACGATTGGCGAGGCCAACGCGCATCGCTTATAATATATTGTCGATCAATTTGTTTTTGCGTAAGTGTGTACGCGCGCGTATAGTCGTACGGCTTCACACGGTGTCCCACTCACCACCACCACCAATAATAATAATATACGGCCCCCTCTCACTTATGGGTTTCCCTTTCGACGATTCTTCTCTAAACGCGGACGTCGATATTATGTCGACACGCGGTCTCCGTCCGGTCGTACGCCACGATGATACGACGTCGCCGAATGAAATTCGTCGTCAAAACACGGTGTAACATAGTTATTGCTCAGTCAAAAAAGACGAATATCGCCTATAATATATACACATATATATATATATATATATATATATATTATATTTTATTAAAGCGATTGCGTACCACTTATAGCATTGGTGGGTAATATTTTAACCCCGACGAATGGTATTCCTCCGGTTCACTAAATAAACGTTTAAACTGAATACTTATAATTGTGTTATTGTATAATTATAATGATAAGTTATAGGCCAGCGCTGTGTTTGATAGCCGTGTCGTATCGAGTGGTTTAATGTAAACAGTTGTTGAGCATTATTTTTGTGTCGCTTTTGTGAATCCTTTTAGGTTTATTGCGTGCTCATTTCTCACATATTGTATTATATAATTAAAACTTTTCCTTTATTTGTATTTGTAACTTACAAACATTCTTATTACTCGCGAATAGTATATCATAGTTCACAAATCTTTTTCATTTTATTTTGTATTTAAATCCAGACATGGTTGTTCACTACGACCTATTAAAATATAATGGACAAACAAGAAGAATCTTATTTAATTCAGAACCCACATTAAGCTAAATACGTTTTAAAAACCATATGTATAATGCGTACGTAAATTAATTAATTTTAACGACAAGCATTAAATAACATTTTATTTTGATATAATATTAATTTTTAAACTTGTTTTTTTTCTAACAGTGTAAATATTTGCAAACCGCAATATTATACACTATAATATCACACTTAATAAACTTTCATGTACTTACTATTTATTAGTTTAAGATTTAATTTAGTGTTATATGAATAATTCTTTGTAATTAATTAAATTATATTTAGTGTTTTTTTATAATTCATATTTTTGTTTTTTATACTAAATTTTTGATTGATTTTTTAATTTTATTGTTTAATTAAAAAAACTATTTTTGAGAAAACTCAAACAAAAATGATAAAGGGAATGCAAACACAAAGTTTTTATCCAAACTGTTTTATTTAATTGCAAAATAATTACCAATGATCAATGCATGTTGGTATTGAATATTCATTTTAAACGCAAATATTATAATATATTAAACTATTGTAATAGCTTAAATTTCAAGGATAGTTTTGATAGTTTTAGCGTAAAGAAGTATCATGAAAATCGTAGTTTAAACTACAGTGTGATAATATTCCATATAAGTTGGTTTTAGAAATCGAAGGGGACGAGCTGAACTGTGATAAAGTTAAGGCAAGTAACGCTAATGGAAAACTTATGGGTGACCCATATTTGATATTCGATGGTAAGAGATCAAATTTTGGAACAGGAAAAAGTTTCAGAAAACTTCTTAGGTCACAGCAACATAATTTTAATATTAAAACGTCGCATTGCTTTATATTAAGAATAAACTCAATTACTTATTGAATTATAGAATGTTTCACTTGTTATTTTTATTTCTATTTATCTGAACGGATTCGTTTTAGTAAAGAAAACACTGTGTAGTAAGTATCGTATTTACATATTTTTATTATAAAATGAGTAGACCAATAAGAAAATAAAATCAATCTTAAGAATCAAAATAATATGATTGCACTATTATGATCATAATAAAACAAGAAAATTATATAACTCACAAAAAGAATTTAATATTTCTAATGTGTTTTAAAAAAAAAATATATATATATAAATTTAAGATGGAGTTTTTTTCCAATTCAGGCGGTGGAGGTTATCAACTAACCATTTTAGCATTTTTCAAGCACCTAACTCAAGTACGTATGGTTCATCAAAACTTAATATGTATACTGTATAATGTTAAAGTCATAACTATAATATATTATTTAATATATAATACGTAGGTAGCATGCTGTCTCGGTTTACACATCTGTCTTGGGTCAGCCTCATACTTGTCATACACGCCATATTTTAATATGCATGGCTCATGCAGTTATATTGTTGGATGTCGTCTCAGAATAATACTTAGAGTATTAAGTATTATCACGTCCGTTATTGACTATTCATCAGTTTCGAACTGTACGTACCTACACAATATATATTATAATGGTATTTTTGGTTCAATATTACGAGGAATCTTATCTCTTGACTTTTATTAACTAATGAGACATTTTAGTTCATTAATTCCTCCGCAAACATGATATTTTTGTTTGATAAATTATACGCTGCGGAATAATATCGTTTTTACGCTCGACGATCACTATGATGACCGCTATTATAGGTAATGAAAATATTTATCCGTTATATTATATTTTAATAAGGGCATAATATCATAATATAGACGTGCTTTTAATTTGTTGTTCAATTGTCTTAGAAAATAATTAGTTTAGGATCTCAAATTTGTACCTTTATGTTTTTACATTTATACATTTATTGTTGTGCGTATGCTATTTTCATTACTCTGTGATATTGTAATCAAACCTAATCCAAAAGTTTATAAAATCGTGTATGATTTAAAATTGACTATTGATGTTTGTCAATGTTATACAATATCAAAGTAATATAAATTGTGCAATATTAAGTTTTATAAGTTTTTGTACACTCTTTGAATTTCGAGCTTTTCTTCGTGTTTGATTCAAATTAATAATAATATTATGTTTGAAAAACTATACTTAAATTTTAAAGTATGAAATCGCCTAATAATATTCACTATATTATTTGAAGATGAATACTTGAAAACGGCAATCGGAATTTCTCAAAACTGCTTAGATATCACAAATCGATATCGAAATGATATTAAAATGTAAGTAGTATGTCACAATTTGATTTACATTCTATTTAATTATGTTATGCACACAATTATAAGCGTTGTGGTAGTTTGGAATAAATTATTGGATTTTCTTCATAAAATCGGACATTTTTGATTCTAGATGATTCAATCATTTTTATTTGTTAAAATGAGCCGTTTTTATTTTATTTTTACTTGAATTCTTTTGAAAACGATAAAAAATAAAAATAAAATAAAACTTAATATCCACCCTCTAAAAAATGTATATATCAAAAGAATATATCCATATATAAATAAAATATACGTATATGTTATATACAATAGGGTGTATTGATTGCCGACACAGTGAAGTAAAGGATGGACGGCAGAGGGCTTAATAGCTCTATATAGGAACATCACAGCATGCTCCGGTACAATGACATGGACTCTTAAGGGACGAAAAAAATTCTCATTAAGTAGCTGTGATTTATTTGCAGAGATAAAACGGTCGCATAATAGCTCGATTTTCCCGATTAGTTGTATGTAATAGTCATGGAAATACAAACATTACCTGCTCTACCCATAAATTGGTGGTCATAATCTGATTTTTCAAGTTCTGAAACAAATGAAACGAGTAATTATTATAAATACACTATGTAGTATAAAACAATTGCATACGTTTGAATAATATAAAATATTTTGATACATTTAAAAAAAAAGACAAAACAATTAACTCCAATATGACCAAACCGGTTATAGAATAACACATGACAGACGTTCCATACACATTTGCGGTCGAACCTTCTGTTATATCGCACACCGAGGTCTTATAAAACACTTGAAACATTTTACTCTCTCAAAGGCTGTTCTATAAAATATGTACCCCATAATATACGAAAGTATTTTGCGGACATATACGATAATATACGGAATAAACGTTCCGTACAACCGATAAGTACCAAAAACATAGAGGAAACTGTTTCTACAACAATTTATGAGAGCTAATAAACAATAGCACAGTGTTTCACTGTCAAAATATCATCACGCATCGACCACACCAGGTCATACCACCATTTCTTGTTGTTCTGATCAATGTCTGCTGTGTGTCTTTATTTCAATTCACCGGGTTATTCAAACATTTGGTAACGATCGTAGGGCTGTCTATTTCGAATTATTAACTAAACGTGCTTGTTATTTAATTTTCTTATCAAACATACACTATTCACTCTCATTTCTAAGCTTTAAAATCTAAGTATTCACTGGATTAATACAATTTAATCAGTATATTTTATTACTTATCATATAGCTGTTTTATAGATTATCATTTAGACTATAGTTAACTAGTATAGTTAGAATTATATAAATATAATATGATATTATAGCACATACACATTAAATTAATTTAGTTAAGCAGTTACTATAATTTAAAAATAAATGTTATTCCATTAGAATTATTATACATTTACCACACATTCTACACACGATTTTAATTATATTACGCATTTTATATTGCAGTTATATCGATCATCAAACAGGACCCTATCAATACATATTATTTGTAACCACGATAGTATCATATCACACACGACAGTATTTACGGACAAGGAATAAGTTCACTAAGAACATGTATATATTACACAGGCATCTGAAAATAAAATATATAAGTAGTTTCTAGTTGAAAAATAATATGCACACATGCCAAGAAAAAGAGAATAAAAAATCACTAAGCAATTTAAATGACGTCAAACACGCGCGGATACTCATAGACCATAGCCTATACCTTGTTATGTCCTATGTAATATGCATACAAACGTTCATCGATATAAACACTTGGCGATGTGTAACTAGTTTTCGACACACCGCGGCATTCAAACAAAAAGATCAAACACAATTTGGTTGGTTAAACATTCCATAGACAGTCATAATATTGAAATATAATGCAGCTGTCTGATTGTTAGGTAAAATTTTCGAAAAACCGAACAAAGAGAAATAACTACGAACGACTAGACTCGTATGAAAATAATAGAATTCGTATAGAATAAATATGATTCAAAATATGTTGTACTACACGATATTTATATTTGTTACAGAAATTCACCGTGCGTGACATTGACGTTCTAGAGATATTTTATTTAAGTAGCTACCTACGAGAAGTGTATTATAATACCATATAGCACGATCGGTTGTGTTTTCGTATACATTTAACTCGATGTTCAATATTATGTATAATTAAGCTTTTTAAAAAGCTAAACAACATAATATAATTATTAATAAAATGCGGTATTTATAGGAAAAATATGGTCAACCTATGCATATTCCTTGATTGGTGAACTACGTTAACCTATATGATAGTTATATCATATGTTAACGTTCCTACAGAGCGCGTTCGGTAATAACTAATAAGCAATAGCTGTACTACGAACTGTGATATACTGCGCAGTCCTAATCGAATAATGCCCTTGCCGAGAATACATTCAAACGGCAGAGGACACACGACTCGAATAAATAGAGCGATTATGGGCACGCGTACAGGTTATTTAAAAATTGAATAATTAAACACCTTCAATGCAATTGTGTGATGTTGATACTATAATATTATGATAGCAGTTAATAGGATTGATTTAATTACTGTGCAGTATGTCTAATAAGATGGTAAGTATTCGGTAATCCGTTGCACTGCAATATAGTTGTTATCTATGTCTTCCAGGGTAAGTCAAAGACCACCGCCGCAATGGAGATATATATAAGTAATCGTAGTCATCACTATGTGTATCTTACATTCGGTAAGATAACACACCATGGGCGTATGCCAAAAAAAAAAAAAAAAAAATCAATAAAAAAATCGAACTCACTTTCGATGCTATCCCCTCCCACCCGCCTTTTTGCCTTTGAACACAAAAGGTATTGTGCGGTGCCAAACATTAAGATACTTGAGAAGAAGATACGTTGATATCTATTATGGATAACTGTAAAAGTAATTAATATTATGTTATTTACCCACCATAATATTATCTTCATTTAATTTCATCGATATTTAACGCCACTCGATCTCGATCATTCGGACTTTGATCGAGACGAGTAACCTGCGACAGTTATATTATTTATATGTTTTAAGTATTAATATTTTTGGATATGTTTCGGTTGGATAAAAGTAAAATTGATATGAGATAAACGTGCGAAAATATTTTTTAAACAGTTGAAAATCAATTAATTTGCAATTGTTTATTTGACTAGTATTTGCACTGAGATAATCACTGCCGTGAGATAAAGTATAAGTATAGAAATAAAAATAACTTTTTCTGACATAACGATTTTTATAATTTATTAGCGTTATGTGTAGGACGAAAAAAGTATTGTATTTGTTACTTGAAAAAAAAATGGTTCTTCTCTAAATACTTAACGGATTACAGATAATGGCAATTCAATTATTTAACACAAACGTTTGAAATACCTTTTATGAAATATCTGTTGTGGTCGTGGACAGTCATCGTGCGACAGAATCATATATTCTTGAGATGCTCCGAATACACGTGCGATTGACGATTGTAATACCAAATAATATGCGTTTGTGCAATTGTGCAAGCATAACAATATAGATTTTGCACGAGCGTCTTTTAGCATATGGCAAATCGTTCGTCACTTACAAAACTGCTTTTGATGGAAACTCGAAATCACCGACATTATTTTATTTTTATTTGCACTAAACCACATTTTTTGCTCGTTGTCACACGATTTTATGTGGCAGTAATACTGGACGAAGGTGAATGTTACATTACGAGGCCAAAGACCCTAGTCGTTTGATGGGGTTTACATGGGAAAAAATACAACCATTACATTCTGCGTTTTTATCGCTTTCCATTTCGAAAAGCGAGTTTGTTACCATCATACGCGTGTGGACAGTAAACACACTCACAATCCTAGAAAAATTAAAAAAAAAACGCCACACACCCGCTTAAAATGATAATGATAAAACAATGGGTTGGAATTTACTTAAAATTGACTGCTTAAAATTATAACAAAATAAATACACATTTTGTGAATCAAAATAATATGCCGTATTTTTATAATTATTTGTGGTTTTAGTACTTTTATTGAGAGTAGATGACGTAGAATAAAGCAATTGGTATATTATTATAGTTTCATAAAGATAGTGAATAACAAACTGCTATAAAATACATATTGCGTATTAAAACAAAATTAAAAAGCTATTTTAGTGATCCTGTAGTATCTATTATCGTTTGACAATTTGGCACTGTATTTATACATTAAAGAGAAATTTATATTATTTTATACATTTAAAGAGCACCTATACCTGTGTTACGTTTACCTATTTTAATTATATTATTATAAGAAATGATTTCTATTAGATACTTGTTAGTTTTTTCTTAGAATAATGAGATTTATTTTTCAAGTGGTGTATATATATTTTTTTTTATTATTTTAATGTGTAAATGTCTTTAGATCATCGACTTATGAAAACCGCGGTTTTATAATAGAACGATATTTGTACAAATCGTATTTTTTTCAATTCGAATAATACTCTGGGTTTTGTAAATTATCGTCGATTTATTTCCAGCTTTCTTGAAAGGTTTATGCTCTCCTCCTCAACACCCCACATAAACATCCGTAATGCTATTGATAAACTTAAGTTTCCGAGCTTAGTCGGGAATCCCAGTAGTTTATGTGCCGGGGAAAAGTATTGACTATGTTTCACAAAAATAATGAGACGTTTTACAAATGTTTCAATTTCGGTTTATACTGAATATAGGTATTTAATGTAGTACGTAAAAACTTAAAATTATTTATATTGATAGTGATCAGTTTTATTTGTATTATACTCAAAAACCTATTCATCTAAATTCGTGAATTATGAATCATTTCATAATTACTATTATATGATTTGTAATGAAATTGAAGTTAATTGAATTTTTGCATACACCTAGCTATGTCCTATATAATATACCTATATATATATATAATACAATTATATATATATATATATAATACAATTATCATAAAATTATCCTTTTTAATATTTGTTTTTTAATGAGGTGAAATCATTCAAATTTGTTTGATTCTTGTATAAAAAATTTAAAATAAAAATATAAAATTTTACATCTACGATGAAAATATCAATTATTGTAAGGTTTTTTGGTATATTAATATATTAACGTATATTATTAAACTGGGATTTTTATGCAATGCCTTTCTTTTTGGTGTTATAAAATGTAGTTCCGTATAAGTGGAAAATGCATTTTAGAGGATTATTTTAATGTTATTTTTATTTTGTATTTTATTTGCATAGGTTTATTGTGAAATTTGACTTTTTAAAGCGTTTTTCACAATTTATTTTCAGAATGAACGTTAAAATGTATTGTTGCATCAAAACCAGAATATTGGTAGAAGCTAATTATTATGCCAAACGTGTATTAGATATAAAATATTTAAATACCACCATTTTCATATGTACAAATAGTTAAAGAAGCGATAACATACTTTTATTTTAGTGCCTTTAGTATTTTAAAATGTCTTCTTAAATAAAACCTCACATTGTCAACACATTTATATTACAAGATATTTTACACTGTAGGAAATACATTTTTATAAATATTTTTACAGAGCATATTTTAAAAGCTTTAAGAAATTGTCTATTTTCTTTTTAGAACATCAAAACTCAAGCATTTACAATAATCAATAGTGGTAGGGGTTCAAATTATGTAGATTTTAATATTGTTCAAAGGAACACTCACTTCTGGATATAAACAATATCTAAATGTTAATGTCACGTTCAGCTTCAGGCAAACATTAACGTCAACAAAATACTTAAATACAAACCCATTATTTTCAATATAATATGAGCAAGGTTCCAATTATATATTCGACTTGTGTGACAAATATAGTCGTGTACAAACGGTTAAACTATATCTAACATTAATTAATAATGTATTTATTTATATAAAATACATTTATGTTTACAATTATAGGATAAAGTCCATTTTAAATTGTTGGTTATCACCGAATCGTATTAAATAATTATTGTCATCGTTCGTCGATCGATAAATTTATACGACATGGTTTTTGTAATACATAGCTGATCTTCGTGGTTACTTAAGTTTCAAACTTATTTACGTCATTATGTCTGATGCTTATATATCCTGTGTACACGGTTACTTGTTTAAAAATTGTAACTCAATTAAATTTGCTGTACCGTGACATTTTCAACATTAAAATAGCGCGTGTGTGTATTATACACTATAAACATTACACACATAAACGACTTGCGCATAATAATATTATAACAACTTAATCGCGTAAAGAGACGTTCCCGTTATTATAATATGGCGACGTTAATAATTAACCTCTCCCCACAACCACCTACGATATGTGTCTCCATGACGTTGTGTGTCGTAGTTATCCTGATATTATGTGCCGACCGATTGTTTCTAGAAATTTAATTTCAGCAAGCACCACGTGTACATACACGACTGTGTGTCACGCACGTCCCTCTCTCGTTAAATAAATCGTCACTATAAAAAAAAAATATATATTTTTTGAATATCGCACAATATGTGCAGAGGTTTTGTAGTGTAATAATATTGTAACGTGTAATGGTTATTTTTTCAGCCGTATATCCTTTGAACGAACGCATCGATAAAAGTATATATTGTATTATGTGATACTCGGCCATGTGCTCGTAGTAACATAATGCATACTTATAAAATACAAAAAGTAAAAGAAGCACAAAATTCCCCTACCGAATTATTTCCTTATAATAGGCTCTGAAAAAATTGTGCGTTCTAATATCGTTTAAATCTTTTCATAATTTTAAAATCATCACTTTTTTTTTTCAAACACATTCACACTTTTTAGTTTTCTTAAAGTCATCAGTATCTGACTGTTTTTGCCGCCCCGTGTGACATGGCCTCGTTATAGGCTATAATATTATGTTAAATGTAGAAATACGCTTAAGATCATTTCGAATGACAAGTTAAAAAAACTAGTTACCTAGTGTAATCTTAAATGCTACATTCATATATATGAATATAAACTAACTAGAGAATAGTTGCTCAGAAAATCCTAGAAACGCTATATGTAGGTACTGGCTATGCCCTAATATTAATTAGAATCAGAATTTCGATTTGTAAAATCACGCCGAAAGTACCGCAGCTGCAAGAAGCGACAACAACAACTACAAAGCCGCTGGACGAGTTTACGATTGAAAGCAGAATGGGAAGACCATATAAAAGGGAGCCAAAGGACAGACTAGGCAGATGTACCATAGTGGTTGAGTCCAAGGTACCTCCACGTCTAATCACATTTACATATATACTCACACTTTTACTTGAACAATTATATGTATTAATGTCAATAAATAGATATTTAGTTACTATTAGCATACATTTATTTATAAAACCATCATCAAAAGGATCACTGGTAGATCGCACGTAACAGTCTAAAAAAGTTATCAACTCACTTGTTTATATTTATAAACATTATCAACAATTTAAACATACGGAAATTCTAAAATATGATCTAAAGATACAACACCCTAAAAAAGTGATTTCCAATTCATGTTCAGATAATGTTCGGGTAGGTGATCCATCTTATAGGTTTCAGTTATTTTAATATAATTATTAATTGTTATTTATTATTTATCATAATATGTGCAGATTAGTTAAATTTGTTTTGGAGGAAATAAATATTTTCTCTATCTATTGGTATATTTTAACTATTGTTCCTTGTAGTACATGTTTTTTTCACACTTTACAGTTGTTTATTAGGTATTTTACTTGATATAAACGAAAGTCGTCGATTAATACAAAGCTTTAGTTCCAAGTTAAGGATTATTTGATATTATAATGTATTAACTTGGTAGAAATAAATTTAAAATTTTGTGAAATCCTTGTGTTTAGGCATCCAAAGTGTTTTTTTTATAATAAATCCCTATTATAATTAAGAGCTCACTCTAAATCTGAAGTCTAGCTTCACCTATAATAGCAATAAAATAGGTGTTAGACCAATGAAACTAATGTGCTGTAGGTCTGAGACCACAAAATTGTAATAATGAACGATCCCGTTACGACGATAATAGTGAGGTATCCTTTTTCAGCTGTTATAATATGGTCCAAGAGTCTGTGTATGTGTGTGAGTAAAGTCATTGTACGCACGTGAGCGATCTTGGCACGGACAAAACAATATTTAATTGTGTTTTTGTTTTTAACATAGGCGTTTACGACCATATTTCGTTCGATTATTTTTTATACGTTACCGGAATTTTTTTCTCCTATACAAAACAGTATTAAATACGATTTTTTTTTTCGTGGAATTTCTGTTCAAACATTATCTGTGTTTGGAACCCGTCAATCATTAACATATAGGTATTTATTTCGCATATAATGAAAAAAAAAAAATCCACCGTCATAGTATCTCAATAATTATTTTCGTTAACATTAATCGGGCACACACCATCAAAACGAAACAGACTGTCATGCGTATATTGTACTGGAACTCAAAAACAAATGTCGGCGGCCAGTATATCATATGCGAATAGATAGTCAGTGAACGGAGGAGGGTTTTGGCAGGCTAAGTCTCGACAGAATGTTAACAGCCTAGGAATTAAAACGCGTATCATCCGCGGTTCTGTATGCCATTATATACATTTCGAGTGCACCCCATTTTCATATATATATATGTGTGTGTGTGTGTGTGTGTGTGTATTGTGCGATCAAATATCCGCCCACATTTGTGGGGATAAAGACACCACTTCCCGAATTTATATCGCGAGACAATCAACGCGTCTGACGGTGGCATAATATCATTTATATACGTACCTACCACCTATGTTCATAATATTATGTGTATCGTCATCCACATACGTTCATCGTCACTTTTATTGTTCCGCCGATGACTGCATATGCATATCGTTATAATATTCTAACATTATAGGATAATACGCGCGGGTACTCAAAAGGGCGGCGCCATTAGCTGTTCGTAATTTTTAATAAAAATATAAAATGAAATAAACGGTTTAGCGGGGGGTAAAAAATCCTGAAGGTTCAAAACGGCATATTTTTATATTCGTGATAGATGATGATATTATCCGTGCGTCATTTTTTTTTTTTTTTTATCTTTGTATTTAATAACTGTAAAAAGTTATTGATTTTAGTTTTTTTGAAGCTTTATTTTAAATTTTTATATGAATGATAAAACGATTGGTGTACGATTGTGACCAAAATTTAAACGCTACCACTAAATCGTACAGAAAAACAGTCACGTTTCGCGACTAGAAATTTGTTTCATATCATACACAAATAATTAAAAAAATAATCATTGCATAACAACTGGCATCCTACACATTGTCCTCCCGTTTTTGGACAATTAATTTAATTTTATTATACATTGTCTGAGAGATTAAATATATTATATTATATATAGATATATTTTATATATTAAACGGTATTCATATTAACAAGTGAACAAGGTTAAAAATATTTACAAAAACACTACATTCTCTATCAATAAGGACGAAATCATTGTTTTAATAGGCAAGTGTCTCTACGCATAATAAAATAATAAAACAACACATAATGATAATATTAATGATAATGGATTCACATGTTGTGTCGCGGGCCTTTAAAGTAGAAATATTCAAAAATGTTCTTAGTGAATTAAAAAAGGTTAAAAAAAAAACAGTTTTGTAATTATTTAATGTTAGGTTAGTGCTAGAAAACCAGTTGATAATCGTTTTTAGAGATATTTCTGTTAGTTTTATAACTGACTCCCATGAATGACTAATCGCAATCAAATCTATATTTTTTGCATATTAATTTAAATTACCAGCAATTTTTAGATTAGACAGTTCTGTGGCATATTTAATATATAATAAAGGGGATAGTACAGTACCCTTAAATACTCTTAAGGTTATAAGTTTGCTTTCACTTTTTACGTTGCCTATCTTAACTCTTTGGGTTCTATTTTCGAAACATGATTTGAATAGTGTAGAGCTTTTTTTTTAATACCTACCGATGTCGTTGAGACATTTCACTAATTTATTATGACATACAGAATTAAATATTTTGCTTAAATCCACAAATATACCGATTGACCTGGCAATTTATAAAATGTTTAATTAATCACGAGTAACGTGAATTCAAAAATATATATATATATTCATGTTTTAGTAATTAGTTATTCCTGAGATTAAATATTATGAACGCATTCAATAAAAATTTTCATATATGCTAATGGTCATTGCTTCTAAGCTGTTATAATGACCAATATAAAAAAAATTCTTATACCCTAGCTATCCGATGTATATTATAATAATATAGATATTTTTAAATTTTAAATGTATAAATTATTTGTTTTGTCTCATTCGTTCTAGTTATCTACATACCAAGATATAATCCATATTATAATTGTGTACCTATGACTAAAAAAATGTACACAGAGTAAGTCAACAGGGCAGTGAACTTAATACTGCATTTTTTTTTTTTTTTGTGTAGTTAATTTTTAAATTAACAAATTGGATGAAATTTATTTACTAAAAATATATATTCCATAAGAAATTATTACTTCCTAAACATTTATGTTGGTGGGGTGGGGAGGTTATTTATTCTTTTCTCTGTTAGTTCGCCACTGCATCAGCCTAACCTGCACAGAATTCTGTGTGCACGTATTTAACCATGACTGAAAAAGCACTACAATTTTTAATAGTATGTGCATAATTAAGAAGTGTTTAGCATTATAAACGAATTACAAAGATTTTGAACGAACTATCAAAATGTTATGGAAGTAATTTTCGTCGCAATAAATAATAATTAAGTTTAAAATCATTCTTTTGTTTTAATTTTTAATTACACTTTAATATATACCACAAGTCAAATCATTTTTTGATTGGTTTGTAGTTATATTCAAATAAAACTCAAAACTTAACTTCACATTTTACATTTCCCGCTAATCTCGATCGTTGTATAATTTCTATAAGTATACATAGCCCATGCTATGAGATAATTTCTACGTTATCCATCTGTATTGGGTACTGAATACATTATCTGAGTATTCTATGAAATTATCAGTTTTTAGTTTTCCGGTAGCATATACAAATAATATAGCCTAATAAAATGTTTCTATAAATTAACTTTTTCAAAAAGATGTTTGCAAGGTATCTTTGTATTCAAACGCATTTAAAAATGTTTATTTGATTTAGTCCAGGTTCTGCATTTAAATTGATTGTCTCTAGATCACATTCTCACAAGAATAATTTAAAAGAAAAACCGTAATATATGCTCTCAGAATATATAATCTAAATATATTATTTACAATGTGATCATCCAATAAGCACACTTAACAATTAATATTCCTCATAACAATAAATTCAAATTTTGATTTACGAAATTTTCGAATATACCATCTGAAAATGTTTTTTTTTTCAAATACTTTAATTTTTTTGTTATCATTTAATAAGTGACCTGAAGTGGTACAAACACTTTTCTTCAAACAATAACTAACTACCTATTCTTTTCTATTGTAAATTGTTAAGTGAGTTAAATTTTATCGAATATGTTGGGGATTCTAAATTAAAATTCGAACAAGTTGTTTCTAAATTTCTAAGTTATTTAAATGAGAATTAGATTATTAATGAATTTAATGTTGAAGTAAAATTAAAGTTAACCATGCTTGATGATTAACTATGTTGATGACCTGATGTGCGTCCTTCTACGGTAGCTTACTCAATAAAGAAACACAAATACGTCACTTAACGCATACAATCGAGATGTGCTAGATTAAAAAAAAAAAAATTGCCGGATAATTTCCATTGCCATAATTTTCAGTCATTTACAAATAAATAATAAAATGTTCAAAAAGATTTATTTGTATAATAAAAGTGTTATGTTTTATTCTACTACCTACCTATATTCAATATTTTTACAATTTGTGTTGGACACTTATCGATAACGAGACTCATAGTTTATTGTACGATATAACCACTAAAATATTTATTTGTACCTAATATAATCGTATCAAAACACAACAATATTGTAAAACATTCTAGTTCAAAAATATAGAAATAATTTACAACGCATTGTGGTGCGATAGCAATAGTTTTGTCCTCTCCACGAAAAGACCAACAATCCATCCGTATCGTGCTGTGAAATGTCATTTTCACGAAATGGATACATTTCATGAAGTGGACGTCCACTTCATACAAAGTGCTGTTTCGCCAAGTGGATGCGACATATTGTCATATAATATACATTCAGAATAAATCAAGTAGCAGATACCGGCGGACGTTCGTAATCCGTCTCGATAATATGCGATTCGCTATTGTGCAGTTCCCACGTCATGTTATGGCGTGCAGTGTGTGCCTACACACGTACTGCGTACGTATAATGCTATAATACATCAATAAAATGTTATGTATCAAACTGCAGAACAGACGGTAGTCACGATACTGTCTCCGCCACCCACGCTACCAAAATAGTAATAATATAATTAAAAACGATGAAAAGCTACTCCGTGTTCATTTTATCAATTTTTCTTTATCTTTTACGTGTTATAAAATCCAGTGTTCCCTATTTTTAAATTTTCCACGAAAGCGTAATTTGATGTATTCAAATATAATAAAATATTAAAACTAATATAATATATGTATATGTGTGTCTTTGTGGGTATTGATAATGCCAATACTGTACAGACAGTAACGCATTGTAACGCGCTGTTTACATACCTAATGGCTTAAAAATATATAATATTATGTAGAGTATAGTTAATAATTTGGAATTTTATAATACGTTTAAAAATATTCTACAATGTTCTGGAAACAATACGTCAAATTTCGGACTGCAGTGAACCTATTCAGGACCAGGTTAAAACAATTAACGCACGTTTTGCCAAATATTTTTACCAGTAAAATTTAAAATATCTCTAGTATAGACTATGTACATAATTGTTTGTACCGATGTCTCCGACGGGTTCCAACTTCTAAAGACGTATTTACGCATACTATAGTATCTCATCACGATGATAATATTTTATAAAACAATAATTTCTGACGGTTATATATTATTATTGTTACGAACACGAATGGGAAAAATGGTATGTATATATATACATAGAAAATAATCAAATCGTATGGTCTCGCTTGCGCCATAATAATTCTCGGAGGAGGAGGAGACGAAAAAAAAATCGCAACAATGCTGCTCGCCGCGTGACACCACGGACCGTTGCTCACAAATTTCCACTGTAAATAACCAACAGGGAATATATTATAATATTATTATTACTATCGTCGCACGTTCTATTGCACCCAACGGTTCAATATATTATTACCATCACCCTAAACGTAAAAACAAAAATAGGAACCTCATAAAATACGACATATTACACGCTATTTTAACGTATCATGCGCATGAATTGTTAAATTCGTTTCAATGGATTAACGTTTTTTTTTATATAATAATAATAATAATAATATATGTAGTATTATTATAACAGTACGGTGTGCATACTTATAATGTTCTCGTTTAAAACGACCAACTCAATGTTCGGTTTTGTTGTGGTGCCTATAATGAGAATGTACTATAATAGTGACGATATCGTGCATTAAGCGATTCAGTTAACAGTAAACACATATTGTCTAGAAAGTATTAACATTTTTTAAATATAATTTAAAGTCATTATGAAACGAAATTGTTGAACAAACATTAATATTTTTGATAATTTTCTTTTTTAATTTTTTTTTTTATTTTTTCATTTTTTAAATGAAAACATATATTTTCTATTTTGAGAGGAGCAATTAATGTATTGATTTTACAATGATGTATGTTTTTTCTGTATGTCATCACTTTTTGAAGCAGTAAAAATGTTTCTATCTTCAAAATCAATATCTTTTCTAGTAGCAAAGTGGATCTAAATGTAGGTCATAAGTAAAAAAAAATGCATTGTACTTTCTTTAATAATTGCTGAAACAAAAAAATAATAAAACGGTTTTAGATTTTTTTGTTTTAATTCAAAAACTATAAACTGTAGAAACATGAAATGTAGATATTATGTTAAATAAGTTATCGTTTTCTAAAATCCATGAAAATTTCAAAATGTTTTAACTAAATGTGTGCTAAATGATGTTATGATATGTCAAATTTTTTTTTGGTTTTATTTTTAAATAAATATTTATGCTTTACTTGAAAATTTAATTCAAAATACCTCGCAAGTATTTCTCACTGAAACCCAAAAATCTAAAAAATACATCATTATTTATATTATTTATATTTTACTATAAATAATGAAATTTCCAAATATTTGGAATTATTTTAAGAAATTTTCTATTTAGTATTTAGATAATATAATACCTATCGTATTAGTAACAGTTGAATAAATTATTATAATAGCAATATATAAATTTAAAAAGAAAATCTAAAAACAGTATACTTATTAAGTTAGCAGATCGTTTTTACTGTGTAATGATTTATCATTAAATTCAAATTTAACACACCCATTACAGTGACCTAATCGAAGACGAGACACACTGACACCTACTGCACAGCAGAGTGGTTACCTACTTGTCCATTTTTTAATTTCATATTAGGAACAAAATATTTTTTAAAGAATGTTTGTATACAAAATTATAGTTTTCAACGACAAGCCAAGTAGTTTTAAGTAAGCAGATATTTAAAGGTTAAATGTTTGTAGTAGTAATCCAATATTTTGTTTATATTTTAATTATATCGAGATCTCTGAATAGATTATTTATTATTTTCAGAAAAACCTTAAAATTTTAAAAATATCTTTAGAATACATTACATTGGCTGGGTCAAAATGAGTGAAACAGCTTGTATAATAATAGCACATATTATACATTATACAGCATGTTAAATAATTAGAAAGTCAGAAACCCTAGTTCAGGATGTTGTATAAATATTTTAGTGGCTTTTTTTTTAAATATGTAATATATTATGACTAGAGGCCTCCCTTTTACTGTAGTATAATATATTATACATGCCGTAATATATTGCAATAACAAAAACGGCACCAAAATAATCACATTACATCATCATCTATTGTTACTGACTTTCCAATGAATTAACGTAATGTTTATGCATAATAAATATTATAATAATAACTACATTATAATAGTATCATCTTCTCTGGCCATTCTTTGATATTATGACGCATATGTGTTTATGTGAATTGTCCAGTTTAAAATATTATACACCAAAACAATAACAATTGTAAACCGGACAATACAAATAAATTGCACAAACAGATGCTGCACACTTCAGTGACTTTAGTACCTATGATTTTAATAGACCATTGTAATGATAAACCGGAAAAATGTATCGTTCAAACCGATGTAGCTAAATTGCCTATTCAAGACGCCTTATTTGGCGGGTATTTTTATAGATATTCGTAAAGCGTTTTGAGATTAATTTTAACTAAACGTATAGCTGATGGAAATTAAGATATTAACAACAATAAACACAGTTTTATTCATCGGCGATGTCTTAAGAAAAAAAAATTAACTACTATAATAAAAATATATGATGAAAGATCAATTATTATATAAATAAAATAGTGTTTCACTGCAACATAGATATTTTATAATGTTATAGACAGTTTAACTTTTGATATTAATCACTTTTGAAAATTTTAAACCAAGTGTTCCAAACTAATAGGATGTTTTATGTTATAATTGTTTTATCAGAGAAAAACTTTTAAATCAGAATTATTGCTTATCGATAATATATATAATAGGTATACAATTTCTAAATTTAAGAATTAATATTTTAATCGTCGAGACTAATTGTTAAACAAAGTTTCAATAATAAAAAAAAAAAGAATTAATATAATATTATTGCAAGATTAAAATATGCGTAAATAATACATGTTTCAAGCATGATTGAAAATACAATACACGACAATATAATAATATAGAATTTTATAATAAATTATTAAAATGTATTCATTTATTTTAATAAATGATTATTTTTGTATTGGAAATGGCTGTTAATAGACCTAATATAGTTTGGTAAAAAAATATAAATTTTTCTTAGATTCATTAATGGAGTTTTGATTTTACTGATTTTTAATTTGCGTGGTCATTTATTGTTATGTTTAATTATTATCAACTTAAAATAATCAACATGTGTTAACATTTAAAACCTATAGATATATTTCTTAACCTGCATATTTAGTATTATTTGCTTTAATACGGAGAGAGATATGTAATATTAAATATGCACTAAATCCGTTCACGTCATTTAATGATCAAATAATGTATAAAAGGGACTTGCAGTTGAGCTATATAATAATAGTGAAGAATGAGAAGGAAGAATAAGAAGATAACACCATACTTGATGATGATGTAGAAAGCCAAAGCGATTAAAATAATACAGCTCATAATATTTCATTATCATTTTTATCTAAATACCCAATGGACTAAATGGAATAAAATATTTTTTAATTAAGGAAAATAACATTGTACATAGAATAAATGTTAATGAAAAATAAAAAAATAAAACAATTGTTTGATTGAATTTCTGAAGGAACGTAATGATGAAAAAAAAAAATGTTGAAAGAAATTAATAAAAACCAAAAACAAGACCCAATTAATTAGATTTTCAAATCCATGGCATTGACTGTAAAACAGTTTTCTTCAAATTTAAAATAAAAACCAAAAAAGAAATTTCAAATATTATAACAGAATAATAAATAGAAAACAATAATTATATTATGTATATTAAATATTCTGTGTTGTGGACAAAATAGGATTATTATTTTCTATATCTAATTAATGTGTTTTAATATTGAAAAATTAATTAATGAAATTAGTTTTTAATATATTTTCTATTTTAAAATTTGAAGAAAACTATTTTATAGTCAGTGCCATAGATTTAAAAGAAAAAAAAGATGAGCATTCTTAGGCAATCATCCTATATAACAGTCGGCAACGATGGTGGATGTGAGAACGCTGCAGGGACGGATCTTCGTTCATAAAGCGAACGTACAAGTTACAAAAACAATCCTATAAGAAAGGTAATTTTTTTCAACATAAAAGTTATCTTGAAAAGTATATTTCCTTTTTTGAAAACAAATGTTAATGGATTTCGAACAGGTACATTGTTATTATTATTATACTAACTTATTTAGACCCGCTTGGGTTTTATATACACCGAAATTCTCAGGGAAAAATAATTTAGATCAGAATTTGAAGTTAAAAATAAGTTTGATATATTATGTTGTTTAAAAAATATATAAAAAAGTTTAACGATAAAAAAAAAATACTAACATAATTTATGAAAATAAAACAAAAATTATTGATATTTGCATACTTGTTTAAAAATGTTTGAGAATGTTTTTAAAAAAGTCAGTCATTTTCGAGACAATGAGTGTTTACCTTTAAAATAATCACTCTGTATAAATAGTATTATTGTTTGTAGTACAGGTGTATAGCTAATCGTCAATTAGCTATCAAAAGCCTAATTCATGGAAAAATAAACAAGTACCTTATCTGCATGGTTTAAAATCTTAGTACTTGGCTGAACAACAAACTGTCCTCAAGGATATCCATAAAAAAATTTTAAACAAATAAGGCCAATTAAATGGCAATTTATTACACGCTATTGCCACTTAAACACATTACATTTTACAATATTACACAATGCAATTTGATTAGTGTTGCATATGGAGAATGAAAGAAAAAAAATCGTATTTATTAATGGTTTCGTGTGTATAATATAAAATAGTCCTTCAAAAACTAAATCAAATAAATCAAATTGTTTTCAATAAAAGTATAACAAAATGAATTATCATTTTAAATGCAGGTATCGTGTCGGTTTAATAAATCGAATTGAAAACATGTATTTTGTACATAACTCTACATATTAATACTTTCCAGTTTCCATACAATATGACTAATTCAAACATCGCACGCTTTGTGAAGATAACTATCATCAATTCAACTCTTTCGATTCTTGAAAAAAATATGTATACAAGTTATTCGAATAAAATGTCAGTTGATATAAAGTACATTTATGTATTTATGTATAAGATTGAATTTAAAATTCAAGTGAAAGATGAATCGATCAACTCTATTGATTTTACTGATATTATACTCGAACATTGTACTTTTTCTTTTTCTTTTTTGAATTTACGTTTTTACCACTTAGACCATTAGCTTATTACATAGGATGACTGGCTAAATAACTATATAATATTATTATATAATTCGATAAATTATTGAAATTGTCGCTTTGCTATAATAATATATATCTACCAAAAGAATAATAACAAAATAGATAATATTATATCGTATTTAAATTTTACTCATAAAAAATTCAGTAGCGTATTCGTGACAATCTATTGATGTTTATAATATAAAACTCATTAGGTATAACAAACTTTATTAACTTTTAATATTGAACTTTTATTATTAACTTTATTACAAATTTCGCATGATTATGCTAATTTAACCGCTTCAATAATTGATGACAAATGTCTAAAGTCGTAGCAATTTTTTTTTTAAACCATGTTATTAAATTTCTATGGAGTGAAAAACTGATAATGATTTGAATAATTCTAAAATTGGTATCATTTAAAAACATATACCAACTTCAATGTTTGAATGGTTTCGACGTAATAATAATATTATGCAATACCTATACAAAAAAAAAAAAAAATTATGTTAAATAATATTATGCCGTATTTTTTTTGCTGAAAAAGAGAAGACTAGATAAATTATATGAACACCTACGTATATTAAAGTAAATGTATACAAAGTATTATTATGTACCGCATAGTGTATGAGATATCCCACGAGGATTTACAAAGATTTAAGTAGTATAGCGTGTTAATGCTGATACCATAATAATATTATTGTAAAATTAAAAAAAAAAACTACTTTGAGGAATATTGGCGAGCTACTCTCTGTACGCTACAAGCTTATAACCATATTATGCATAGAAAATGAAACATAATACTGACGAAGTCTCGTCGTTTGCCAACATCTGAAAATCAATCAATTAATCTAGCAGCAACCTCTAAAATAACGATTTTTTTTCTTCGATACAGTATAAAAGTTATTTTTCATTCGTTCGTAATATTTAATTAAATTAACTCTATTGTACATTAAAAAACAATGAATATTACTAATAGAATATAAATGTAAATTATTTCTACATCGAAAGTACGATGTTTATCATCAAAATAATATAAAAATAATGTAAACTTAATCGATCCATTTCCAGGCTGTTATTTTTTTATGCTTTTGAAGAATGAACGAATAAAATCGTTATCGGAATTCCGTAATATCTAAACTCGTTAAGTGTCCCATGTCCGGCTTGTAAAAAATGTCGACTACATTAAGTTGACAGAATAAAATATACAAACCATATATTGTTATAAGTTGTAAACAAATAACAACGCGTATTTATATTAAACGAACAAGGTTCGGTGTTTTTTAAAAAGGATATAATATATTATACTAAATTGAACAAATTGAATATTTAAACTATTCTCGTTATTCGTTGTTAGTTCAGCAACAATAACAATAAACGGGCGATGTTCCGGCGGGATAAAATAATAGCGAACAAAGCGAAAAAGAATTAGTGCTTAGGGTACAATTTTATTATTTTTTTTTTTTTTAAAGGAATAATTGTTCGAGTAAACGTTCAGGCACGTGCTACTATACATTTTCCATGCACAAAATAACGGCCTGGAGATCAACAAAAAGAATTGTCGTTTCGTCACGCGTAAAAATACGAGGGTCCTTGAGAAATAGATAAGTACCTATGTAACCTATGCACTACTATTAATATATTATATTTGATCAAGTAAAAGTACTTAAATACATTTTTCCAGATAATTATAAATTAGGTAATAATTCCAGGTGACTTATGTTGCACACATTTAATATATTATATGATGGCGATTAACGTCACATCCAGCATACCTATAATATTTTATAAAATAAAACGAATTTGATTTTTGATGTGTTGGGCAGACTATGTTCCCATTATTCTTGTTGAATTTCGTGTGAGATCTGCCCCATTTAGTTTTATAATAATATTTAATAGTTATAGGATTATCATATTATTAGAATTTATAGACATAAAATATAATAGTAGGTATTTGAAATCAAGACAAATTTACAAAGCTTAACAACAAATTAGGTACAGAGTTTTTTGAAAGCCTTTGTGTTTATTTTAATTTAGATTCGGGCTAAAATGTTTTTGACTTTCAGAATTAATAATCCTTATGACGAATATACTGGGTTTAACGTGAATGAATCACGTATTATATCGCTTTAGGGTTGACCAAGCGTAATGTTTCAGATGAAAAACGTTAATGGCTATTTTTAATATACATTTTAATAACAAAATTCCCAATGACGATCATTGTTTTTTTTTCAATAATTAGTTAACAATCAACCAAGTGGGTCGATATAATATTTCTAGTTTTATACCAAAAAAATTCCAAAATACTACTTACTTGTAATAACAATTATTTTAGCATCACTGTTATTATTTTTTTGTTTTTAATCTGATAACAGGTTGTACTATAGGCCTACATATAGCAATAGGTTAATAATTGTTTGGTTGTAAAATAATTGATTTAACAAATTAGTTTTTAGCACACATTCTATATAAAAACATACTTGTACTTTAATATAATATAAATTTTTTTTTTTTTTATAAGACGTCAATCTTAGTTTTTATAACTAAAATATTTATATTTAATAAAATTACAAGCTTATTCGTAGGCTATTGTTTATTTAATTCATAAGTGTCATAAATCATTAAGTCTTGAAAATACATGAGTAAACCAAAACCCATATAGTACATAGAATACGATTCCTTATTATTGATTTAAAACGTTTAATAATAACAATGCACCGTATTATCATTATCCTGCTGTATTCTAAGCGAAGTGGATCTTTGCTCCTGTCTTGACATTTTACTCTTGTCGTTGCTCCTTATACTTATATAATATTTTGTTTCTTTATTAAATCCGCAGCAACAATGTCCGCCATTGAAGGTGATAATGCTATATACTAATTTATTTTGTTTTTTCTTGTGCATAGTGTATGCGATACAATATGTAATGTCAATAATTTAAAACAAACAAAAATAAAAGTAAGAGTAACGTTGTGACGAAATATAAAATTTAATTTAACCTTCAAAGATTTCGTTTTGTATTTCTTTTCATTTTTTCAATAAAATATTCGTTTGAATCTCGGTCGTCAAACCGAATCGCTTAGATATTACCGTGACACGTGTGTACTGATTTACGATCAAGCATCTGTAGTCCGGTGATAATCGCATGGGAAAAAAATCTGTCATAGCAAGCCCGGTGAACAGAGATAAGGTTTTATTTCGCCAAGGATAAAATGGATAAAACTATTGAAGCGGGCGTATTGTTTTCTTGTACATTACGGTTTCGTTATGACGATTTAATACAGAAATATTATATGAAATCGTATAATAAAACATACTATTAATTCTTTACCACTGGTAGCATTAATCATAATATTATAGTATACACTATATAACGATATGGAATGAATTATAATCAGGCCATATCAAATGTATTTTGTTTAGTACTCGTAGAATTATTAGTACGAAATATTAATAATGTATTAAGTCTGTTTAAACTTGAAAACTATGAATTATTATAACTTTGAGAGTTCTACGGTTCGACCTATAACTAAAACATAGCTTGTTTGAACTATACACATAAATCAAATGTATGTTTTTAAACTATTGTTATAATGTTCTCGTTGTTTGGTTTCTGAGCAAAGAAATTATTTCTGTTCTGCAATGTCATATACGCGTACTTTTATTCGGAAAATACCTTTGTAGCGAAGACCTAATTTTTTTTATTTTTAATAAAATGTGGAATTCGGAGTTTATAATAGTTTGATCGCTACAGACACCAGACATCTTCCAAAAATAACAATTTTTGAATCAATACAATATATTTACAATATTCACTTTGAAAAAAACAATGAAGTAGGTACCTAGGTACTATCCTTAAAATGATAATGTTCTGGATGAATGAATGATTAAATATGACTGACTTTTGAATTCAATAATATCATTTGAAATATAGTTTCAGTATAATAAATGGTCTGAGAAGTTAATAACCAACATTAAACCTAAAACATTAGGTAAATAATATACGTGACTATACAGGCTAACAATAATAATTGTTCTAATCAAAATTATAATAATTAATTTTGTAAAATAAATTTTCATTGGTGTAGTTATGAAATAGTATATTTTATTATGTTGGATGAGTTTAATAATAGTTAATATACAAATAAACCTTCTATTATTGTATGAGCTAGTTTTAATTGTAGATGAAAATGTATTATAATATCTCATCCACCTCATAAAATAAATAATTTTATTTCAAATAAAATTCTTATATTGTAAATAATCGTATAATATGTGAATGTGTTGTATAGCTAAAAATGTTTTATTAGATAAAATATTAAATACATACATATATATCTGTAAGCTATGTCCTATGAGTAATACATTTAATATAACAACTATTATTATTGTTTACTACCATTAGGTATTTAAATGTTTTTTTTTCCATAGATGTCCTTATTTTTATTCAATTATTGCAGTATTTAAATACTAATTATCTATAGTCTTGAGAATTAAAATTATAATATTGTTAAACAAATATAGGTATAAAATGTATTTCACTTTTATAAACACATATTTTATGAAGTATCCAGATTTACAATGTATAAAGCTTTTTTCCATTACCTAAAACTTTCAAATAACCAACAGCTCATATCCTGAAGTGGAAAAGTGTTGTGTGCTACAATACCATTGCCAGGTTTATTCAGCTGTGAATAGTATAGTTTGTGATGAATAGATGAAACAAAAGCACGTTCGGGTAATTTGTCTTGTGTAGTTTATACAAACAAATTTTTATAAGAGATAAGATGTAATCATTTTGAATTGTTGAAATTATGAAAAGAAACTAATGAACTTCCTGTTTATAAATTAGTGAACATGATTTCAACGTTGACACCATATAAATAGGTTTAACATTAATTTTAAATTATACTTTTTATATTCTATTTTATTGACTTCTTATTTATACTAAATATAAAAATCTTCAATAATTCAAAACTTAAAGGATTGAACACAAATCTAATGTTAATTATTCAAGATACTGATATAATTTATTGTACAGGTATTGTACGCGAATAAAATATATTATACATTATTTTTCCAAATTTTTAAAGTTCTGTATGATTGTGTTAAAAAAAAAAAAAATGTTTACTGTAAGGCACATAAAAACATCAAGCTGCACATTTTCATTTCAAATAATATTTCTTTATAAAGTGGTATATTAATTACTGATATTGAAATTGAATAATATAACTAGCTACATTAGTATAACAAATATTTCAAATTAATTTTTATCTTTGAAGATGATTTATTTTGTATATAATTTTGGATATTTTAATAAGAAAAAATACTATGGAAATTATAGTTACTGATAAAAATTATAAAATATTAAAATTACGATACAAAAGTAATTTTTATTTTCTTATTAAACTTATAAAATTTAATGAAATCATTTTAATTGTATTCTAATTGGGTACTAAAATGCCTCATTATTATCCACTGAGTACACCAAAAATCAAGGTACCTATTAAATTTTTCTAAACTATACGATCAGAGCAGCATATTTAAATATTTTAAAAACACAGAAAACAACATACATAACAATAATTATCCAGGAAAAACATTTCGATCCATGATATAGAAATAAATATTACCTTCATTTAGATACCAGGCTACAGCAATATACGAGGAAATAAAAATGAAGATCAGGAAGCCAACGAAATGATAAAATCCATAAACGGCCTTATAGCTTCTGCCGCCAAGCAATATGTTTAGTATTTTTCCAAGAAATTTAACGACGGGACACATAATATAAAATTATTATAAGTTTATTTTTACATTATTTTTGTATTATACGTGGTTAAAGTGAAAGTGTTGAATACAATTATGTGTGTACACAAATGTTGTGGCAATTTAATCATCTGATATTAATCTTTTCGACATCTTCAAGATTAAGGTGGTTGACTTTGAATGTAAAAATACATAAAAAGTAATTGAAAAGATTAATTTAATGTGGTTTTAAAAAAAATTATTTTATCTGCGGTAAAGTATCTAAAAAATATAATTACAGTATATTTTTTGGAAAATAAAATGAGTAAAAAACTTCTACCGTCCGATTTAGAAAGTTTTAAATATATATATAAACAACAAATTCAATTTTAAGTTATTATAAGTAGTGTAAAATAAATAATATCTACTCGCTGATGGATTTCGGTGAATAGAAGTGCAACGTGCGATGAAGTATAATGCTATTGTCTTGCTTTGACCATAGCAGTCGTGCTGTGATAAAAAAAAAAAAAAAGAACGATCGTATTCGAAAATATTCTACTACCGTAATCAGGAATAAACGATTTCGGGATTAATTGTAACGCATTAGAGAGAAGCAATACGTTTTTGAGATGGTACCGCCATGACATGAGTAGGCGTAATTGATGCCACACAGATCATATGGACATACACAGTCTACGAGCGCTAATGAATGGCCAATAAAAGAGTAACGCAATTTCCATTGCCATAGGGGCAAATCGATCTGTTTGGACAATTGAAGAATTAACGTCATTACCAGAAACTTTAATACGCAGAATCTTAAGTAAGTGTTTGGGAAATAAAACCAATTTTGTTGAACTCTATCCTTGTATAGTTTTTTTTTTCCCCAAACAATGATTAAATAAATTTTCGAGCCGAGGTTTTATCTGTAGTGTAAACGAATACGATGTGAAAGTCTCGAGTTCTTAAGAAATATATAAACTTATTATAGTGAGTACAACTTGGGTTTATTATTTCCACCCACAAACAAAACATGTAAGCAGTAACCAGAGAACTTTTTACTAAGACAAAAAGTTCATCGCCAGAAATCGACGTTTAAACTTCTGTTGATTGTATTCCTCGATTTACGAGGAATGGGATGGGTACAAGCAATGTCAGGTCACCCTGAAGGCGCGATAAACGTAACTGGAAACCACGCATTTGTTATTAAAAATCTCGCGAAATATAATATGTTGGATGTTTATAAATGACAATTGAAAAGTTTTAAAGTTGTACGTATCTTGTAGAATAATAAAGGCGGAAACCATGTCGAAACTAAAAAAAAAAAAAGTACTGAAATGTAGTATAGTTTTTTTACTATGCTTGTCGTAATAGCTTTATACTGAACAGTTGAAAACATAATTCTCATGTAGACATTTAAATCCGTTTAACGGTTTTATACAATAATCATGGTATTATACAAAGCCATGCAAAATCAAATTGTACTACCTACTGAGAAAATTCGATAAATTGCAATAACTTCAGATAAATACGTACGTTGAATACTCGATTAATTAATAACTTTTACGAAATCGTTTATTTTAATAGATTCGTTTTCATAAGTCCACTCTTGTACACTAGTGTGTTGACTTGGAATCTAGCACACACCCCAGTTTTACCTTAGATTATGTGTTCAATGCATTTACTAAAATGAATAATTATGATTTTGGAATTTTTAAATAATATGCTTGTAGACTATATTTTAATATATTTAGATTTGTATACCATTAAGAAGCGTATTTTGTAGGAACGCATACTTATTTTTTTTTTCCGTAAATGATAACCATCCTTTTTTACTGTAAATTACTAACCAGATAAAAAGGATAGATTGATTTCTCTGCTATTCTAAACCGAAATCTTAGATTTATTTGTGAAAAATTAGATATGCAAACACATGCACCATTACGTTATAACTGTATCGAGTCGATGCATTTTAAACTTTTATAAGCCAAAAACCCCACTACCATTGATCTCAGTCATAATAATAGTTATAATACCAAGCATTATAAGATTTAGAAAATAAAAATAAATTAGGCGTGCGTTTATTACGAAAGCAAAAACGAAGTTTTAACCAACCGTTTATTCGGATTATATATTGTATTATAGTGTTAGCTTTTTACCCCATGCGTATGGAAAATCTTACTATGCCATTGCGTCCATTTGCAGCGCATCCATTTATCTCGATTTCCGTTGTTATGGTTTCCAATATAGTGCATTGTTAATTTCAAACAAATACCATTTGATGATGTGTACAAAACAATAGATTTATCACAACTAACTAACTGCAGTGTCAAATTGTTTTATAATTTATATGGATACCATTAATTGTTTATAATATTGTCCGCGGTGCATTGATTATAGCATTAATATTTTTAAAAATCAAATGTATCTACATTCATTCGCACAGAATTCCGGGTCGACGCATATGATCGTAGATGCTTCTTACTCGTAAACACTAAAAATATCGAAAAGTCGTTTTCTCTGCGTTATAGGATTTAATTACCGTACCACTGGACTTGAATTGAAGTGATTTTTTTTTTATCGTTTCAGGCTTTTTTTTTTTTTTTTTTTTTTTAATCGGGGAGAAGTTTAAGTGAGTGTCATGGTCACGAGAGAAAAAAAACATCGAATTTATCGCAGCCGTAACGAATAAAAAAAAAAAAAAAAACTCCCACGAACTCGTACTATTTATCGGCAATAATCGCGAACCACAAAAGAAAATACGAGTCGTGTAAAATAATCAATGTCCCGGAAAGTCGTAAAAACCCGTTTATAACCTCACGTAACAAAGTTTAGAACTGCTGTGCTCAAATGCGCGTGTATTGCGATCGCATATATACTCTGCAGGGCACTGTCAAGGGTGTCCTTGAGGGAGGCGACGGCGCCCCCGTGGCTCTTTTTTTCATAAGTTAAGTTTTGTTTTGTACATTATATAATTCGGTTCATACCTAAATTTAACGAGTAAGGTTAAATGCTGAAACTCGATAACGTGTTGAAATATAAGAATAATAATATACAATATATTATGTCACTGGAAACGATTGTTTTTATAAATTATTATTTTATTTTTTAATGTGCCTACAAAATTTCTGAAATAGAAATAAACGCCAGTACTCTCTTTCTCGATCAAAGTCCCAGAATAACTCAGATACAGAATTCATCAATATCCCGCAGTCCTCCAGTTGTTGGGCGTGCTTCGTCGTCCCACTTAATTTACCCAACGCACACGCACTCGTGTTATTCAGCCAGGACGAGACCTAAACTAACATAACGAGACCAGGACGAACTCTGACGTTCATGGATTAAGTATAATATTCGAGTGCACAGTAACGCATTACACATATTTTCACTGATTCTAACTCAATGAGTTACTTTTAGATTCTAAGTGGAGCGATGATATTTTTCGGTTTTACGAGAACGTCAGTTTTATTTTTTTTATTTGTCGTCATCTTTTGGAATAGTTCAAATTATTTAAATCTTCAACTTCAGAGTTGAGTACTGGTAGAAAATGTTATCAAGTCGAATACGTAGTTTCCTTCCCATTTCACATAATGTGTCTAGAATACCTGTACGTATGGAACGCTAGTCATCGTTTATTCACATGGGCCAAATATCATAAATTTTTATCGCATCAACATATCAAACAGTAGAAGGATATACAACATACTGAAAAGTGCATAATATTATGTTGTACATTGCACATTAAAAAAAAAAAAAAACTTTGATCATCTACCAAATTCTGGTTGAAATTTAAAATTCAGCAATTGATATAAATCACATAATATGTAATGAGTACGTATGTAACTAAAATTAAAAATAAACTGGCTCATTCAATCAAATCATTCATGTTGTTTAATCTTGTTGTAATAATATATTATTTAAATCTAAATACCTTCTAAATATCTGAAAATCGAATGTTACGAACATCAAATCTTAAGCTGAAAGTTAGTACACGTCTTGCGCTTTTTGAGTACCTCTATCTTTTCCAGTTATATTTTTAATATTGTGTTGATGCACAAATGATATACGATTATTTAACATAAAGTAAATGATTGATGCGCCAACAATGGTGCATAACCCAAAAATTGAACCATACGCAAACGTCTTACAAAACTCGGATAGGTCATTATTTATATTATTAAACTTTCTTATTTATAGTTTAAGCATAATTTCTGACGGTATCCAACTGTGGGGTACAACGAAAAACTCTAACTTAGCCAAATTTCAAGCATTCCAATCGATAACTCTCCGTGTCCTCTCTAATGCTCCCTGGTTCGTTAGCAAGTTAGCAATTTTTTTTATTTTACATTGACGTTAGCAACCACACCATTATCCTCACTTGCCTCTCACCACTATAATAAATTCCATAAAACACCTTCAACCATATCCAAACTCTCTTCTTGTTCAATTCCTGACAACCCCCTCCGTCGTCTCAAACGCAAATGGCCGCGTGACTTATTAACAATGCCTGGTACTATTTTATAATTATAAAGTTACCTCCCCCCTAAGTTTAAATTGGAAGTAGTATCACTGGACACTCCCTTCCCTCAAGTGTTCACGTCTAGGAACTATCAACACATTTACTTATTATATTAAATTGTATATAGATTGTAAATTTTTCAAATAAAAAAAAAAAAAGCATAATTTTTATGGCAAAATTAGTCAATCGAATACGCGTCATTGGTACAAAATTTGATTATGTTGAAACATTAAGTTTTTTTCTACCTCTATGGCCTATAATTATAATATACCTACAAATATTTAAAATACTAATTCCTCCTTAGATCTTAAGCTCAGAACTAAAATAAATAACAAACAAATTCGACTACTAAATTATTCTAATTTCTAGTGAGAAAATGCAAATTTTTAACTTTTAATCAAACCAATTAAAAATTTTTAAATAAAAAAATTCTAAAATTAAAAGTAGATGGTAACAATTTTATAAATTGATATATATTAACTAAAGGTCAGTACATTAAAATGATAAATATCATTGTAACAGTGTACCTAGTCTAATATTTAAAATGAAAAATATCATAATATAATTGGAATATTGTTATTCAAATGTGTAATTATCGCTTAAAATCAAGCTAAATATTCTGAATAACGATTTTCAACGTCAATGGTGTAGTTGCTATATTAATATATTATTATATCCAATCAGCTATAAACAAGATTTAGTACCTAATTTATTACAAAATATTAGATCATAATAAATCTAAAAATAAATAATAAATATATGAATGTAGTGAAATTAATACATTTCATTGTAATTTTAATATTTACAATATTTGTTAATATAATTTTTCATAATCATAAATATTTTTAATTTCTTCGGATTAAAAAAATTACTAAAATTATTAAAAAAAAAGTGTTTTTAGAATCTTAAATCAAAACTTTTATTATAAATAATAAGACATTGAGATTAATTTGCATTTCACCATGATTAAACATTTTAATGTTTTACTAAATTTTGAAAAATAATTTTTCTTTAATGTAAAAACGTATAATGTAATTATTTTACTGCTGATTGTCATTTTTATACTTTTAAGATATTCAGAATCGATATTTTAACACTTGGATAATACTTTAAATACATATCATTAACTATTCAATTGGATTTTTAACGATGAGTGGTAGTGGACGAAATTAACCTATTTTATATCTAAACACTAAAGTAATATATATATATATAAGAAAAATCAATCGTCAGAAAATTGATATTTTTCTTAACATTAATACAAACATGTTATTACTATATTTTTTAATGTATTCGGTTTCACCAAACCCATATATTGCAGTAAAAAAAAATTACAGTGATTTTACAGTCTGATAAAAGAGTAAAAAAAAAAAAAAAAATGAAAATCTTGGAATGCACGTGCACCTTAAATTTTCCAAGAAATAACTAGTAGTATTCATAGATTTAACTCATGCGTATGTATACAGTATTATTTATTATATTTACTATAATATTATTTCACTTTACAGTATTGAACATTTGAACGTACTATTTGTATCATAATTTTAACAATCGGTCCATATATGTTGTCTAATATTAATGACCATGTAAACTACTAAGAAATAATAATATTAGTTATAGGTTAACTGCAGTGGTATATAATAGTCAATATGTTTTAGAATACCTATATACTCACATTAATTGTTACAAGCATATAGTTTAGAATTCAATAAATTGAATACGTTTATATATATATATATACAACGATATAAAATATATACTCACCTAAAGTTATAACATTACTTATACATATTAATAGGTACCTATAATATGAAAACGGAAGTAGGACATTAAAATAGTTGAATTTATCTAGTTTAAATTTTAGACAAGAAGAATATTTAAGAGGTACTTAATTTTTATTTCTGATTTATTTGTATGCTCCTTTATTCCTCAAATATTGACTGCTTAAAATAATGATAATTAAGGAACAATTTTCCTAATAATGTATTTAAAAAACTTGAGAAAACAATTTTAATATACACTTTAGCCATTAAAATTATAATTTCCAATTAAAAACTAAAATCAATAGCAATTATAATATATATATATATATATAATCATGAAATAAAATAATAAATACTGATGATAATATCTCTTCCAAGAAAAATTAAAATAAAACATAAATAACGAATACTTCATACTTAAATGTATATATTAATTTTGATAGTCAACGAAGCATTAAAGTAGAAACTAATAATTAATTTAATAATAATGTTATTAGATAAAACTTTGATTATTTTCAGTTTTAGGAATGTGCATATATTATCAACAGCTAATCGGAATATAATCCTAATCAGATAAATTTGTTCTTCTATTAAACCATTAAAAATCGACTATACAAAAAAATTGTTTACTGTTTATTTTCAAAGAATAATAAATTACTTTTCATATAAGTTGGTATTGAGTATCATTTTAGACTCTGAGGGAAATGGTGAATTATGCATTTGTTTTACAATATGTTTTTTTGCAACATGGTCCATTTGAAGCAAACAATTTTTTTTTTCGGTCTTATAATTTAAAACCAAATAATTGTAGAAATTTGAAATTTTATTTAGATTTGTATTCTCTAAACATTATATAATATTAAAAATATCAAAACACTTTTTGGGCTATTTAAATGTAAGTACCTATATTATTCCATTTATGACTGTGTTTTTTTTTTTTTTAATTATGTTTAATGAAATACTAGATTTAAAACATAGTGATGAATGCATTGATATTACATAGTGTCGTTTTTTGTGTTTGAAGACACTTTTTCTCATAGAAAAATTCCCCGATCGTTAACTTCAAACAAGTAAGGAACCCCGATAATTTCTGTGCATTATTAATCTAGTAGTTTATTTATTATACTAAATGAGTTTCAAAGTTATATGCACAAGCTGGGAATTTAGGTACGTCATCATATCATGTTATGCAATAATAATGACAAAAAAGGTGGCAAGTAGGTATTGTTTTGCTGTATATTAGATTTCGAGTGGGTCAACTGTAATGAATGTATTAAATTCAAATTTCTATATTATAATATATTATTATATTAATAATGATATATTAAAATCATTGAATACGAAAAACGATTCTGAGCGAAGACGATCTGTCAGCTAATATTATGTAATGTACTTTACATAAACTATTTTTCTTACACAAATTTACAAAATATATAGAAGTACAAAAACATATATATTTTTTATGTCTAAAGTTAATATTTGTTTTAAAATTTAAATTATCAGTATTAAGTATTTTATGAAATTCAAATATATTAATCATAGAGTCTTGTAATTTATCGTTATTACGTATATTCTTCTTCTTCTTCTTCTTCTTCTTTTGGGTTATTCGATCATTAGAACCATCCCGTCTCACAACCAATTCTCCAACCATCTCTATCCATTACTAAATCCTTCCAGTTTATTCCACCTCCCAATTCTTCTATTCTTCTACATCTCTCTTGATTACATCTTCCAATCTTAATTTTGGTCTTTCCAAAAATCTTTTTACTATTGGATTTTGTACTATAACCGCTCTTAATAGAGAGTTCTGGCTCCTTATTGCATGTCCTGCCCAGTGCAGTCTTCTCTTTTTGATGTTATCTACTATGTTATTATCATTATATATTTCCTGTAGCTCTCTGTTTTTTCTTCTTATCCATTCTCCAGTGACGTTATTTTTTAAAGACTAAAAATCTTCCATAATATTTTCCTTTCTAGAATCAAAATTTAATTTTCATCCGATTTCCTTAGTACCCAAGTTTCTGATCCGTATTAAGTGTATTATACATTTCAATGATGTTTTCAAAATATTTATACTGATTTTAAGATATTGTAACTACGAGTCTATTACCAGCCATCTATGAAACGTCGGTATTATATGTAATAAATGATATGCTATGTTTTTGGTAATAAATAAATTCAATAACGTAATAGGAAATTACTGATAATAATATGATTATTTTTTAACATAAACTATCCTTAGAACTAGATGCTACTACCCCATTATCTTTCACTCATATTTGGTTTTTCGTATACAAGAACTTATCATTGAATTCAAATTTAAATATTAAACACATCTGTTATAGTAACCCATTCAATAACAAGGTATATTCAAAATCTACTAATTATTATACAGCATAAACGACTGCTTCGGTTTTAATAAAAGATAAAATAAAAAAAATAAGTACATACATTTAAGTCATACATATTTTGTGTGATAAAGTAGTATAATATATGTGTTTAAAATATGATAATAGTTTGATAGACCGTTTACGTTCAAAATTGTTTTTCGTATTCAATGATTTATCATTGAAATGTAATTTATCATATCCATTAATACAGTGACATACTCAGTGATGAAGTACACCCGACTTCTTCAGTAGAGCATTAGTGGTTACCTACTTCCTCCTCCTTATTTTTGTTGTTAAATTATGACTCATATAATATATTTCATTATTTTCGGTGCTCGAGGAATGATTGCGGTAGGTGTGGACCAATGGAGCTAGATACTAACAATAGAAGATGTTTAAAGTTTTCAATTTCCATATACTATATAGTTCCTGCCGCATATTAAAAGAGGTTTTCATTACTTTGAACCATAAAATATGTCGGGTAGTGCGTTTTACGAGCTCTTTTTTTTTTACGAAAAAAAATGTTCCCACCTACCATAAAAAAGAAACAGAATAAAAAAAATCTATGTAGCCCTTTTTTTTTACGTACTTCGTGTCCGATAAAAACCCACTAGAGAATACGCAACTATTCTTTTATTTTCTTCTCCCTAACACCAAATCCTGATCAAATTTGTCTATTTCTTTAGTGTCCAGAATCAGCTACAGCTGTGGTCCATTATTTATTGATCGGTTGAAAAGTTCCATAGGCTGGCATCTCCATTATCACTGCAAGCAATCGCCTGTCGAATTCTTTGAAAGGATTAACGCACAGCATAAAACGCGTAGAGTTTCTTCTATTATGCATTGAATCGCATAAGCCAATATTTTAAATAAACAACTATATCAATGTCTAATTGTTCATTGTTGTAACTGAATCAAATGTGAACGAAATAAACCGATCAACATATGTTGCAATCATATTAAAGTTTAGTATTTAATTACCTCAACAACAATGTTTAATTGTTATAAGCAAATATAAATATACTTTTTTTTTAATAATGTGACATCAATACTGTATTTTGACAAATATCCAATATTTTTCCATATTGTGAAATTTTATAATTTTTTTTTGTTTTTTGTCTTAAATTAATTCATATTTTGAAAGTATTAATTTACTAGCCGCCCTGCATTTACACTATACATATAACATTTTATACGTAATGTACCAATTGTACATTGCTTTATTTTTAAAAATATTAGCTACGTTTTCACGAATATACTGTGTATATAATTTAATGATGACTATAAGATGGCATACAACAGTCCATAGGCTATACGCCTATGCCTATGTAAATAGTAAACAGGCATACTATATTCTTAACACATTAATAATAACTAAGACATATATTAATCTCTGATATATTATATAATATATATTTATATAAAACATTATATTATATTACAAAACTATGTCAGATTATTTTAAACATAAATTGTATACAGAGTGATCCATTTAACGTAAGACACTCATTATTTCAAAAAATATTAACATTTTTCAAATTTTTCTTTTTGGAATATCAAAATACCATAATATTTCAACATTTTTTATACTCTTTTTTATATTAACACTTACTTTTTTAAGTGAAACCAAGATCAACTTTTAATTTTTAAATGGTACCCCATGTATAAAATTTCAAGTATTTATAAAACTATTTTTTTTTATGAATTTTCATACTAAAATATTTCTTTGATGAGATATAGCTCCTCAAAGTTGGGTGTTTTTTGGAGGTGCCATAGTATTTTTTGTTTGTAAAGACCAGTAGTTAAACATCTGTACATTCGTCCAAGTTAAAATATAACTATAGTATACACCTATAATAAATATTTATTGTCCTACTAATTAAACCACTATTGACTAACATCATACCCGTTCACAGCTATTTAGTTATCTGCGGCGCATAATTATAGGGAAATATCCTTATAAGTTATAAATGTTATAATAATAAGTGACGTCCGATAAGCATAAACATAGTTCGTGCTGAATGCCGATAGGACAAATGTCAAGTACTGAAGTACAAACATTAAAGTAGTTAAGTACCTAAACTGTCTATTTTGATGAAACTACAGATAATAATATGAAAATAATAATAATTTTCATATAATCTGTGATAAATTCTCATTCCGTCATACCACAGAATAAATTAAATTAAATTTATTTTGTGATCACTGGTCACATTTTTAAGTTAACTTCAAACTTTTTCATTATTTTATAATTTTATACGATTAATCATTGTGTAAATTCCGTTATGATTTAATTTTTAATACTTATGAATTAAAATTCTAATGAAAATAAAAAGATACTTTGATATCTCAATAATAAATTTTAAATTTAATAACTATAATACATCAAAATGCACTTTTTGAAATATATTTTATAATATATTTTATTTTTAATATATTCACTTATAAATAATCCAATTTTAAATATACTATAATACTATAATACTATAATACATAAGAATCGAATAACTAGTAACTTAATTACTTCTTATGCAACATTTTTTGTTAAGTTTTTTTGAAATTAAACAATTAAAAATTAAAGAATATTTTTTAACATTACCTAATAATTTTAAATATATTTTACTTTCAGTAAAATTTATTATTCTATACAATATTCAATTTTTATTTAAATATTGCATACTTATGGATTATTATGATTGTCTAATGTATTGCTTGTAAAGAAAAAATGACACATGCATAGTTACACAGTAAGAAACAATCCTTTGTTAAAGAATGATAATTTACTATTTATTTAAAAGCAAATAGGGTTATGGAATAAAATAGAACAAAAACAAGTGTTTTATTATATATTGAAAAATAACATAATTTTACATATCATATTACGGCATCATATTACAATACTATACAAAAACCCAAGACAGCTTGGGCACCATTTATAAGAATATATTATTTTAATCATTTCTATTCCAAAGTATTAGGTGCAAATTTTAGGTATTCTAAAATCATCTACATTTTACTATAAATATATCTACCTAGATTTAAATTTGTTACCTTAAACAAAAATTTTCAATATGTATACTAATTTAATAAAAAATAAAAACAATTTATTTTCATAATGTATTTTAATCATTGGAACAATAAATTAAGTATAATCATTATGTATAAACATTTTTAATTTAAAATCCTTTTATTTTAACTAGATAATAAGTTAACTAATCAAAATAAACTTTACACATACAAGACATACAACTGCAAACAAATGATTTTGAAATACACCTTGAATATAATATTAGACTGGAAGATTATACAAATTTTTTGTCAACATTTTATTGGAGGACAAGATAAAATTTCACAATGGACTATTTAAATAAATAGTGACTACATCTACTTTTGTAAAATTTTTAAATGATAACTTATTTTATATACTCAAAGTGTATTTCTAAATATTGAATTATTTATTTTTATGATAACTTTTTCTTATAAATAGAGCTAGAGATTTTTTTTTACTCCATAATTTTTTATTCTTTTTTATATACAAACAATTTCAGGTTATACCTAATATAACACTCAAGTCTTGAAAAATAACTAATAAGCAATTAAATTAAAATTTAGGATATATAAAGTGTATATACTTTAGTTCAAAAAATAATTTATATATTTTAAATGGTAATTATAACTTAACACTTAAAAAGTAAATAAGTAATGCAGTTTAATAAAAATATTTACAATAATATAGATTTAAGAGTAACAATTATAATTTCTTAAATATTAAAAATATCTAGCCCTATTTATAAATTGTATTCTAGAATTATTAATATAACATGTGCTTTAATTTTTATGAACTTTATTTAAGATTTTGAATATGTTGAATTTTGATATTTTTTATTAATTTTGGTCTTACCCAAATTTTGCTATATTTAGCATTAAAGAAATTTGGCCTAATTTTATTATGAATATCAATTATAAATGGGTTTATTGTCTTTGAAAAGTTAATACTAAATTAAAGTCCATTTTTTGGTCATCTAAGATTATTTGGTTTATTCACACAGAAGTTAGAAAAAAGATCCCCAGTAAAATAATGAATTAAATTAGTATGTTAAGAATTTAGTAGTATAAAATTATAACAAAAAAATAAAAAATAAAAAATCTACATAAGTGTTAGTATTTTAAATACTTTTTGCTTATTTTTTATATCTACTATTTTTAATTCAATAATAAAATATAAAATATAACACATAAAATATATATATGTAAATAGCGTGTAAGTCTTAAAATTCAATATATCTTTATAAAACAATGCAATTTGCCATAATCTTGATTTTAAATTATACATTATAAATATATCGCTATGAAATTTTTAAACTGGGGATTTTTTTTTTTGTAATCCATTGATCTGTATTATATTTTAAAATTGTTTATGAGTATTTATATATTTATTGTATATGTAAATGAATTCAAACTATGATATTATTTTTATTTTCTACATTAATTATAACTAACGTGTTATTATATATTTATAGAACAAATTATATTACCTTTAAGACTTTTAGTGTTTGGTTTTATACACATCAGAATATGAAATGCATACATTGTACGTTTAAGTCACAACTAAATAATCTTAGTATCTTACATTGTTCAGTCTCAAAAATGTTTACAACTAGTATTTTACATCAAAATAATTAATTATACTGAACTCATGACTCGTGGTGCTTAACCTAACATGATGGGCGTCTGAAAGTAAATTATTTTATTGGAAACTTATTATAAATGTGTGAATTAGACCATTAATTTTCTCTCTTTATTTTTTTAACAATATATTTATTATAATAAATTGTAACAGTAGTAATATTTGTAAAAATATGTTTATGAGATGTATTCATAGATAATTAAGAATACATTAGTGAAGTATCAAACAATTTAAACTTCAAACGTGTGTAATATTATTCTGTAATATATCCAGGCTACGTACGTTTCAGGAAATAAGCTATATTAATAAAAGTAAATTTATAAAAAGTCATAATATTTAATAGCATATGAAGTTGAAGTTTTGATAAATAAAAGGAATATATAATTTATTAAAGATTAATAGCATTGTAATTATTATAAACACTAAGTATTGTAATAGTATAAAATTATAATCATTAATCAGTATAGTTTTAATACATGATGAAAAAACGGTACAAGGAAATACGAATTCATTAACAAAATCAAATATAGGTACCTTGGTATATATTATAAGCATACAATCTGTCCTACGATGAAACCAATCATATATGAGAAAGGGAACTTGTATTATTATTTATTTTATAAGTTAATAACTAATGAATTATATGAAACCCGATATAGGATTTTTTTGAATTTTGAAACAAGTTGTGGGCATTTTTAAAATTTGTTAACTAACTACTCGCTACTGTCTGTCTATCTGTTTAGTGTGCTGTTTTCAAATTTCAAAATGTATACGATGATTATCACTTATCATCACTTAAAATAAAATATTATCACAAACTAAGATATAATATTCTAGTCCACACTTCAAAGATAATATTATATGGCATAACTATAAATAAATGAAAATTAAAATATTCTAAATAAAAGTTAACACTGGAAAATGTTGAGTAAAATTTTTTAAGTTAATTTATTTATATTAATATTTATGGTATTCAAAGCCATGGACGTAATTATTTTTTATCTATAACGATTTTATGAGATTTTTGCAAAACTAAAAATTGATACACCATATTTTTTTTATTGTCTAATTATACCTTAATTTTTTTATAATTATATTTATAAATTATATTATTTATTATATTATAATTATATAATTATAATAATATAAAATTAACTTTTAGGTTATTATTTTATACCTTTATAATTATGTTATAAAAACAAATAATTTTAGTCACAATGAATGATTGAGCTGCAGTGCATGACTACACCCACTCTAGAATATTGTGTTCTGAATATTAGTTAACAATCAGTCTAAATACTGTGATTCAATGATTAGGTAATTGGTCATTAAGAGCAAGTGTAGGCACACACTAAAAGCTTCTCTTATAATTGTGTTTTGACGTGATTATATCTCGAAAACTATTTAATAAAAATACAAAATTAAAACGCAGAAATTCTTAAAATAATAGGTTTATAAATTATTGCAATTAAATATGGATGTTACCATTTAAAAATTTAAAGTTGATACACGTTTATTATAGAAAAAAAAAATTAAAATAATGAAAACATTAATTACTTGTAGATTTCATTAATTCTCAACATTTCCAAAAAAAAAGTTAAAACTATTCTAAATAATAAGTGTCTTACGTTAAATGGATCACTCTGTATATGTATAAATATATTTGCTTTTATAAATATGATTGGTATAATATAATTTATAAGAACCTAACTATATTTTAGTAAATATTTATAATTACAAATTTTGTATTTTTGATTTGTTTTTACTTTTTAGAAAGCATATAGATTTAAGTGTCACGTGAAGATGATTAATAGCAGGTTGTTTTTGATTGTATGCAAATTCTGTAGTTTGTGTACCAAACTTTTGTAAAAAAAAAAAAATGATAAAGTAATAATTTTTTTTTTTTTTTGTAGACCATTTCCTATTATTTATTTAATATTTTTTCCCCTTATATAATAAACTTGATATTGAGTTAAAAGATGTCAATATATATTCAATTTTGAGTATAATAAAAGGACAATATTAATTAATGAAAATAATAATGTTATTAATTACCTTAATAAAGTTGTTACATTTACTAAAATAAAAAAAAATACGATAGTGAGTTTTGCCAATCAATATTCATACTGACTACTATAATAAGTAAACCGAATTTTCAAACTATAAAACATTATTTCGGGTACGTACCACATCGATGAGCTGCGACAGTTTCAGTTTTATAGACACACGGAGGACATCGCTAGTGTTCACCACTGGTCTGACGAGCTTGTTGTAACTGGACAAGAGATCATCGTACAGTCTCTTTGCATCTGGATTTGCAGACACCATTAGCCGGATGATTACAAGTCCGAGAAACGCGAATTTCGGCCACATATCTGTAAACGAAAAACACAATCAAGCGTTTGATTTGTAATCACCGTAAGTTAAGTTTTCTAGAATTTCCGATATTCGTTTTCGAAATAAATTGGACACAATATGATATCATATTCGATAACATTAAATTCAGATATTGGATAATCATATATTTTATAATTCGTGAACAATTTTTGAATTTATGTAAATTACAAAATTACAAACGTCAAACCATATAATTTATATCAATATCGATGTAGTATCAAATGATATTAATTATCTTTGTATGGTTAAAATTATATATATGTTATATACATGACAACGTCAGAATATTAAAAAGATTTAATACAACTCGGTCAAAAGGAAAAACTCTAGGGAAAACACAATAAAATTGTGCATTTCGTACATTTTTTTTGTAGATTTAAATTGAAAAAATGGCGTTGTTTATATAATAAACATATTTCTATACAACTTTAAATATATACGTATATATGTAGTCATATATAAATTGTGATTGTCAAACATTAAATTAAATTAAAGTTATTGTTGAAAAAATGTTAATCTATAGAAACTCACACAGGTTTTTTGTTTTGATGTAACATTTTCAGCAACAAAAAATTACAATACAATTTTTAAAATACAATGTAGGTACTTCTCGACAACGTTTTATGGTATTTTATTTATTAGTGTAATAAATATTTTTAGTTTTATAGTTTATGTAAAAAAAGACCTTAAATGTTTTTATATAGGTACATTTTTTCTTTCACTTCTAATGGGAAAAAAATGAATTTTGGTGAAGCTAAAAAATTTAATTTTTAACAAGAAATTATATTGATTTTATAATTAATTGGCAACGATGACAAATTATTTCATTAGACTTTAACCAATATATATGATTAACGTATTTTACTAATTTATTTACTTTGTAATGATATGAAAATGACTTAGAGCTATTTCAATAATAAATGTATTGAAAGAACGACCGAATAAAATTAATAAATATTTTGAAAGAATAATAATTGGTGGTTATATATTTTCTTTCATCCTTATAATCAGTTTTTATCGATTATACCGAGTGATCTATAAATAGGTATTCTGATATTCATGAGGTATAGATCGGACATCTTACGAGGACTAAAAAGACATTTTAATTTGTAAAAACAGTCCAAGTATAATAAACACTATACTCAATATTACATTTATTTTACATTTTGTAAAAATAATTTTAATGACTATTAAAAATTACTATCCTTAGTATTAATATTCTAATAACTGAACAACTACTTATTGAATTTTGAACTAGGTACATCGGCATTTTTATATTATAATCGAAAGGGGCGGGGTCTTATTTGAAAAACAGAAGTTTGTATTGCCATTAGACATTCCTTACATAGTTAGAAAATCTCATGAATTTGAAATTATAATGTCTTTATGTAGGTATGTATTTAAAAATTTTCAAAATCAGAATTTAAAGAAATTCATTTAAATGAAAAAAAAAATGAAAGTAAGCATGCTTGATGGATCACCTTATTTACATTCTTAGAAATTGTACAAAATAGCCGTTATACACATATTTTTTTAAATTTATTAAAAATGTGCGTAAAAAAGCAAAGTTTTGTATTCTCAACAGATCTATAAAGTTGTTCGTTTTATAATAATAAGTAATTTAACTTAAAATTGTGATATACTTTACAGGTACGAAATTTTTGGAGCTGTATAGTTGAGCCAATATCAATTATTATTTGATTGCATATTATAGACATATTTCAGTATTTATATCGAATAGTATCATTCAATTTAATATTCAATAATTTTCTCCCGTGTTGATTTATATAAGCATTACATCTTAAAATTTTAGAAGAATAACTGCCAATATCGTTTGTAGTTTACAGTGAAAACAATTTGTGCATAACACTGTAACACCACATAATAATATGTAAGAACACGTAGAATAACAGAAAAGTCTATAAACCAAGGCGGAATTAGTTGCGAGTTTTTTTTTTTTTTTTTTTTTTTAATAATCCAACAGTTTAAAGTTTTTAAAATGAAACATAAAAAAAGTGAAATATTAGGGGATAGCGAGAGAGACAAGCTTTTTGGTTGCATGATGGGCTTTGTCGTTGGGAACAAAAGCTGTGCCGTGCTTCTGAAAGCCTATTGTCTCTGTGGCTTCGAACATTTGTTAAAACCTTTTAGTTGACAAAAATGTCCCAGTTTCATCGTCTCCGTAATTAACTTTACTGGAATGCCCCTAGCTCACCGTTATGTAGTATCATTATTTTCTTCTCAGAATCATATAGCTGCGATAGATTGCGACATCTGATATCGTTTGAATGTTCGTGTTAGTGGGATATTATCCAAAGAGAAAACTGAAAATTATCTCGAGATACTATGTGATTTGAATACTTCACCATAGAGTAAATTATTGTATAAGACCTCCTAGTATATTCTATACCCACTACATTATACCTAGCTGAAGTACATTTATTTGACGATATGATAAACCCGGTATGGACCACAGAATAAATTCATGTTTGTGTTTCGGGACAATTTTCATTGATTATGAATTGTTTATTAAAATATGCATAATATTTGTTGTTCGTCGTTGTGTATTCATTCAGAAAAGTCTAATATCATATTTTATATTATGATCATAAATGAAATGTGTTATAAAGTATACGGCATTACAGTTATCTACATAGTATGTGTATCAGGGCCGCAGTCTTTAAGATTTGCAAGGCATGGGGCAAAAATAAATGTTAATTTCTAATTTTCCTATTTTTTTTTTCGAAAGCGAGGCCCCAAATCCAAGCAAAAAGTGTGAGGCCCGGGGCATGTCCGTCTACCCTCCCCCCCCCCCCCCAAAAAAAAAAAAAAAACGGCCCTGATGTGTATGTAAATAATCACTACCACATTGCGAAATCACTATTCTCTTGACACACAGTTCATTATGCCAATCTATCATGATTGTATTAGTCGACTTAATTGCATATACGGTTTTGTACACATCGTGTGTCCATTATATTAAATAATAAGAAATATATTTGTTTTTACATCAAATGCAATTGTATTGACTTTATAGCTTTAAACATCAAAAAAACGTTAAATTATGCAAACAGGGTGAAATAAAATTGAAAAATACTTTTTTTTTTTGTCAAGAACCTAATTAAGTGTTGATATGAATATAATTAATTTGAAGCTATCCAAAAGCATGATTTGTTAAAGTTAACTAGAAAAAAAACAGGTTAATTCATCATAATTATATGCTGTATGTATACCAATTGAAGTTATGTTATTAACTTAATCTTTTAGCTTATACATTTTTAGCTTTTAGAACATTCAGCCTAGGTACCATTTTCGCACATGGTATATAATTTAGTTGTACTTCGTGTAATCAACTAAATACGTTTTAAGGCAAATATGAAATATAAAAGTAGTCGGTAACGTTTTTAGTTGTATTTATTTTTGTATTAGTCGTCTTTATTAATAATAATTACACAAGTTATCTAATATGTAGGTTACATAGGTAACTATGAACTTAAGTTATAAAATGCACAAAAAATAATTAACTCACAATGACTTAATTAAAATTTGATTTTATTTTTCACAAATTGGTAAAAACTTTCCATCTTATATATTTTAGAGTATATTATAAGCAACTACAAATCTTCAATTAAATCATGAACAATTTAGCTGTTTTTATTACATTTAAGACATAATTTTTTTTTTTTTTTAATTTAAAATATAAATGTTAATTTTCAAAAATGTTTATTATAAACGAGAGATTTTACTAATTTTCTTAAAAGACATAGATAATTGTTTTTATTTTACTGACAACCTCAAATATTCAATTGTACTAAATTTATAAATTCAAAAAGAGGATAACTATGAAACTTTTATAGTCACTAATCAGCCATGAAGTAATTTCTAAAAAAAAATATATACATTAATATTAAATCTTAACTTATATTCCACTCAGAATGTATAATGCATATAATAAAGCCGAATAATTTAAAATCTTTACCAATTATTTGGTTCACTGAATTAAGTACTCGCTTTACAAAAATAAATTATACAAATATTCGTATAAATCTTTGAAAATGTTTTTTTCTTTCTATTTGCTGAATAATATTGATGTCTTACAAGTTCACTAATAGAATCTTTTAAATAGGTATCCATCTTTTTTTGTATTTTATTGCTCTACATTTTCCAAGAAAATTAGAGCCTCTGATAATAGAAACATAGATTAGTACCTTTTAAATCTTTTAATATATGATTTCGTATTTTTTTTTTTTTTTAATTTCTATAAAGAAGTCGTAAAGTGTAGATAAATATAATTAAACAAGTTTGGCGAAAAACCTTCGTTTTTCGCAATTTTTTTGATAATCAAATATAATAAAAATCATTATTGATTAACAGGACTGAAATTCTGTATTGAAATTGGAAAAAAAAATTAAATCGGAAACAATAATTTATTTAAATTTACAAAAGTAATAACAATAACTCATGAATGTGGTTTGATATTTCAGTTATACTTTGTATTTATATCGATTACACTTTCTTGCATATAAAATATTCGGAAAAAAACAAAACGTGTAAAAAATACAGTAATAAAGTTTGAAACAAAAGTTTTTAAAAAACATAAATAATCCATATGAAAACATAGATCTTAATCAGTCAAGATCGTGAATATCCATTTGCATTTTACACTATAAAAGTTTGGCCAAAATATAAAAATTCAAAGTATAAAATAAAAATATTGATCAAAAACCAAAGTCATATAAATTTAACAAAAAAAAAAAAAAAAAAAAAATACGTATAAATTAATATTATATATTATTATTATAAGACATGAAATCAACATTCAAATACATTAGGTAATCTCTATGACTCAATATGTGCAATTAATGTAATACATTTTTTTTAATTTTCATCGAAATATAAAGTTAAAGAAACTCAATAGGTTTATATTCTTTATTTACCATATTATTTTAAAGGTTAAGTAACGTATTTGTGATTTTATTCCGTTTAAAAGTAAATGTATGTAAAACATATGGTCTTTTTCTAAGCACGAACAGTAAATGTTTAATTTTAATTGTTTACGGCAACTTCGGAAATCGTAAATAATTAAATCTATTAAAATACGTTACAAGTATTTGACTACAAATAGCGTCATAATATATTATTGTAACAATCATCGTACAATATAAAACCATTATTCGAATGCGGTGTATTTTTTTATTTTTGTTTGTTTATTTATTATTTTTGCGTATTACAAATGATTTATCTTTCAAACAAGAACTTACAATTTATTTGTCTTGTGTTTTGTGTACATAATGTAATGTATATTATTATCGTTTATTTTCGCGGTGCTTATAAATAATAATAATATAGGGTATCATTGTTTTAGACTTTTTATCTTTTAATTATATTTTCTGTACATATACGCTGCGCTCACGCCTGATGAAATGTTTACAATCAATCGATACGAATAAAGTTTGAGTTTCCCATGGTTATCTGGGATACACCTGAATAATGTCTCATTTAATGAAGTATAATGGTGATTAATTTAAAAAGTCTCGCTGAAAGCGCGCTGCTCTTGGTCTTAATCCGATTCCGTCGCACACCGAAAATAATGTATAAATAAACCTAGGATTTAAAACGGCGTCTTCCCGAAACGGTTACGCCGTCGAGACAATGGCCAAGACCATAAATATTGGTTGGCTGTATATTACACGATAATAATATGTTTCCTACAGAGGTGCGCTTGCCTGCCGACGACGACTTCTCGCGAGAAAGGACCAGGAGCCGACGGGGAAACACGCGTGAAAAACACGAACAGAAAGTGGTTTCGGGGGAGAGAGGTTGTTGAGGGGGTGATGGACGACGACGGGGTTCAGATTTTCGTCCCGTTATGCGACTCACTACCGACGTGCCAACCCTAGTGGTGCAGGCGGTGTCTTTTATCTTTGCAACGAGGATATAATAATATATATATAATAAATAGAACATAAACAATTTATCAATAACCAATTTTAATATTTATTATTAATTAATAAGAACAAATATTTCAGTGTAAATTAATATTACGCTAAATAATTCTTATACAACTTAATTAAACTAATTGATTAATCGCTGACATCATCAGCTTTAGTATTTTTTTTTTTTTTTTACTACAGATTTTAGTTGTTCATGAAACGACCTTTGGGATTGCATTAGAATAACACAATGATATCAAATCTTTCTTTTTTTCTGAAGATATTTTAATGTCAGAGTTAAGATTAAATCATTTTAAGTCAATTAATGATTTTCTGCATTTTCTTCTAATGCCAATTAATTTGAAATCATTATCATTATAACTGATTTTGTATTTTAATTTAGTTGGATTGTCCTTTTCAATTTCTATCATTCTAATTTCGTTCTATAATACATTTTTTCCGTTTTGATTTATTTTATAATTATTACCAATATTTGATGACAATTTTTTTAGATCAAAAAATTGATACTTTTGGTCTTCGTAAACTGTATATGGTGAAGTGAAACCCATCCGAGACGATCCATTTCATTAATGAGATAGATTACTTTGAATATAATCTGTTTTATTTACATTTTTCAAGTTAGTCATATACATATATAAATAATGACAGCCGATGTTTTTAACTGCCTAACTGGTGTAGGGGTATCCGTCATCGTCAATCATTTAATTTGGTATAATATAAATAATAATAATATTATTATTGTTAGCTTCCATGGTTTAAAATATACATATTATCACTATTACTTTAAATTTTACTAGTCGCCATTAAATTACAATGAAGTAATGCGTTTTAAAATAGAATATTTTACAATATTATTGAAGGTCAACAGTGCAACAAGTCAACATAATGCAATTAAAATAATTATAAAAATAATTCTTAATGTAACAACTTAACTTATTTCTATTTTTAAGTTATATTATCAATTTAATATTTAACTAAGTTTATTTGGTACAGTTTTGAATAGTTTAATAGGAAAATGAAAATAATTCCATAACGAATTAAGTGCTTTTACGAACAGAATAATTTTTTGATATTTTATTGCGTTATTGAATTAAAAATTATTTTAAAAGATGAATCCGATAATGTATAAATACGCACCCCGGCGTACAGAAAGTGATTATCAGGGTTTGGTGAGTGTGAGTGGTGGGAGGGGATGACGAACGGCGACGGGATTCAGATTTTCGTCCCGTTATGTGACTTACTTCCGACGTGCCAACGATAGTGGTGCCAACCCAAACGGTTTCTTTTATCCTTGCGACGTGGATATAATAATATTATATCCTAATAATATATTAAAATATTATTAGGTGATGATATCACTTTAGTCTACACGCAGTTGATACGACCGACGTCAATTGTTCAAGATCTGTAAATGTTTTTTGAACAAACGACCCGGCTTGATGCGATATCATGATATTATAAACTGCAGATGGAGTTGCAGCGCTTCGCTGGGTATTAGTGACGCCAAATTTCCCGGACAGATTAGTACCGCGGAGAATAATAGTACCCACTCGTTTAGACATTTTTTCATGGGTGTTAAACCGTTATCAAGATTCTCTCCCTCTAAGCTTTTCTAAATATAAATTTTTTTTTTTTTTGATGATGTTATATTATGTTTGCCGTGTGACTATATCGAGAAGACGGTTCAAAGTCCACTATTTTATCTATCATTATTTGTTTGAAATAATGCGATTCATATAGAACCTGATGACGCGAGACTATTTATTTAAGAGTACGCCCGCAATTATGTTGTCTCCTTCTTATTAACGTATAATCATACAAAATAACAAATTTGAGTTCAATAGAATCAGCTCTGATATTAGAGCGAAGTGACCGATTATCAAAAAAAAAAAAAGTAAGAATGGATACTATTTATGGAATAGTGTAAGTTTTTATTGATAAATAGGCAGTTTAAATTTTGAAATGAATTATTACGATATAAAATATTAAAATTTTAAAATGCTTATAACTTGCTCAAATATTTTAATATCAATAAAAACATTCAAAATACTATAGATAGTAGTCTTGTTTTTAATTTTTATAATAGTCATTTCACTCCAATATCAAATCTAACTGCACATAATTGGTTTTACTAAACGCAAATGTTTTATGTTCTACGTTTGTAAAACAGAAACAACTACATTCAACCTAAACCTATGGATTATTTTTTTAAAAAAAAAGAAAAAAATCACTAAATACACCCTCAAATTCTTTACAGTATTTTTATAACACATAATTATTGTCGTAGTTTTACACATTACTATAATTGTAGGTAATTTACACGCATATCTGTATCATCGAAATTAATATAATTTATTATTATACCGTAATTATAGTGAAAAAGTCGTAAACATTGTTTTTTTTTTTTTGTGATTAAAATTGTGTTAAACGTAGAACAATACGTCATGTCATGCACGCAACAATATAATGTTATTGTATTATTAATGTTTAATCGTACGAAATATTACGTAGAATAAGTTCGTTATAATAACACGTTACGTAATAGGTATAACATAGGTTTATATCGATCTACATTGTAAACTTTTTAACGCCAAAATGTACAAATAACATTAATATTTGCCATAATTTATCAGTAGGAGAACATCTAATTCGAATTCTAGTACATAAGTGTATGCTTTATTGAAAGTTAAATATATTATGTTTATTTAATCACAGAACAACAAAAATATATCATATAAATTCAATTCTACCTCAGGCACGTTTTAAATTATTCTTAAAATCTTCCACACTGGGTAAAAAATGTAATGATTTAAGCAATAATAACATTTTAATGATAGTATATAGTGTTTTAACGATCGCTTTATATTTATTGTGTAAATTACTCGCAACGTGCAAGTTTGGTAGTTAAAATATCAATTCGATAACCGTTTTTAGAAATATATTAATATTATTGAAATCAGCGAAGCCGAAGGTCAAGTTAAACAAACTATATGTTATATTAAACGAATACACAGAAAAAGGGGATAATTAGTCGCTAAATATCGTGGCGTACTGCAGCAAGACATTTATAATATTATTATTCATAACGCTGTAGTTATCCAATCACTGAAATTCATCAACAATTAATAAATAACGATTTGCTCGCCAAATTGCAGCGGTTGACGTCAAACGATTGAACTCGGCAGAGGAGTTCACGTGCGATTCGGTCACAATAGGATATTCGATATATTGGCGCCAATTTACTTCGTATCACTGAAGTGAAAACATTTCTAATCTCCAAAAATAAGAAGCTGCGTATCATAAAAATAATTATTTTGTCTTTAATAAAATTATAGAAAGTGTAGCAAATGCTTAATTTTGACCTCACTCCCACGTGGTACCCTTAATTCGCTACCTCATTAAAAATGCTCTGGATAATTTACCCCTCGCACACGGCAGTAGATATAAGTTCCGTTGTGTTGACGAATATAACTGCAGGATTGTGGATGGGGGGGGGGGGGAGCAGCGTTTAAATCGATTTCGGTCGGTATTATTAAATACGAATTGTCATCAAAATGACTCTATGGTCAGGCCAATTACAAAATATACGTTCGCGCAGACGCTCAAGTCGATCGAAATAAGCTCAAATCCTAAATGCCCCTTCAATATGTTATTACAGTAAATATAATGTGGATATGCACCGGCGGACGATGGTCTTAATAGTTTTAAACGTTTAAGTGCTCAACTTTCGAGGGCACAGTTCGACTCGCGTCACTGTGTGTTACGTACTATATTATAATAATATATATTGTGAACAGTGAAAAAATCGTCTCACAGTATCCTCTACATTTATCGGTCCTGACACACCCTCCCTCCGCCACCACCAGAGGAGGGTGAATCCCACACAGATATATGCGATGCCGATATATAGGTATCAATTTCTCATACGTTGGCATCTGTCCACTATAATATTCTCCGTATATTAACTTTTGTACGCCACCGAATACTTATATAGTTACCTATAAGTATTAGGTATATATATATATATATGATTATACCAAGTTCCTTCAATTAGCACACAGCTCTCTTATCGGATTACGGCCGACCAGTGCCGCCGCGGTGACGACGCGCGAAGAGGGTATAAGGAGGGGTTGGAAGTGGACCAACGTCTTTGTCCGCAACGCCAGTTGAAATTAATGAGCCGGGAAAATTGAAAACGGTCAATCGAGTAGAACGCGTGGTGGATATCTTATAATACCCACAGCCTGTACACAGGCATGTTATTTTGTTATAAAACGACCGAACCCGATAAAATATTATTACCGAACATCGTATGGGCAGCTATATTATGTATTGTGCGTGGGTGTAGACTGCGGGTACCACAGTATATCACTGATATTATTTTATTGATAGGGAGAGTAGGGCAGTAAGGCACTCGCGTGCCGATTTTTCTATTATTATGTATTTACGGTAATTGTTTCGCTGATCGAAGTAGTCCGTCAGTCGCGCCTATAATATTGTTTTATATAGGCACACCCAAATATTACGGTTTTGTGAAGGCGTCGACTGTGATTACTAAATCAGATGGGTATTGCGACATAGAGTATAAATTATCATACTCGACTATTATCATATTTTAATCACTGTTCAGTGTGACGTTCCAAAGTAATAAAGCACTGATAAAATAAGCAAAAATGTCATGTTGAAAACACTAATTATTGTGTTATGTTTTAAAAATGAAATGCTATTTTAAATTGACAAAATATATATTAAATATATATATATATATATATATATATATATGTTGAGTTAAATTCATAGTAAGTATACCTATACTATGTATTCACACGCTATAAATACAGATACATTTTTTATGTAAATATTGTTAAGTAGGTAGGTATACATTATTATTATTATTATTTTCAATTACATCGGTGTTGGTTGTTGGTACGCTCTTGCAATTTGTAATCAATTTTCTAAAAATGAATTTTGTGATAATCTTGACTTAAAGTCAAACCGGAAACCTTATCAGTTACACATCCAAACAATTATTTGTCATAATATAATATTATAATGTATTTTCACTATGATAGGCTATCATAGGCACGTAATTGAATAAGCGCCTGAATAATATGTATCCAATAGAAACTGCATTTAAGTTAATAATGAATTTAATAGCCATTTACACTTGCTTGTTCACCCCATAGGTATTTCGTACACTCATCTGAACATCGAACTTATAATATATTATGTACGTAAAACATTGCAGAAGTGCTCTAAATCGAGGTATTTTCACATTTCGTTTACAACAAAGTTCACATCACGGGCCCGTATAAAGTTTTAAGCCTCACCCGCGCCATGCACAATATAATTGTGCAAATCCTATCAGACAAATACCTAGTATTGTAGAAGTTTCGAATGTGATTTTTTTTCCGTTATAATGCAAACTAACTGGGTAATGTACAAACAATAAGAGAAAATTATATAAGAAATAAACAATTGTTTAAACAATGAGGCTTTAATTTACAATTTTTAGATATACCTATATATGTTTCATATTTCTTTTTTAGTACCTACATTCTAAATAATTTATATTTTAAATTATAATATCCGAAGAGCAAAGAATAAAATCAACTAGACTTAAATTAAGTCCATGTAGTTTACATTTAAATAGTGTTTTAATTTAATTTTCACTTAGTTTTGGTAAGTTTTAAAGAAACAACATTCGTGAACTTTATACTAATTCTTAATATAACTAGAAAAACGTAACATTTCTTTATGTTTTATAATTTTGTAATGCTGAACGCTTTAAACCTTTTTGTTAAATGTATATGCGTATAATATTCATATGTTTGAGATAATATATTTATATTTTTAATTGTATTGAAACTCTAAATATTTAAGCAAAATTAATTATGTATCATTTTTAAAATGTCAGGATTTTACTTTTCATTACCGTGAATATAATATAATCAAACAATATGATACACCAACTAAATTAAAATATCCTCATTCACATCATTAATATTATTATTATCATTAGTCATAAAAGTGATAATAATAATAATGCATTTTATTATTATTATTTTCAAATAATAATAAATATGATATCAAACACTATTTAATAGTGTAATTTTCACACTATAAATAAAAATGAAAATATGAATACCTTCTTTAAGTTTGGCCGTTGAATATTCATCAAAATCAATTGTATTATATTAATGCATAGGCCATAATGATCTTGTTATTGTGATGTATACAGTATTATACTACATATTGTTTATCACCTGCAGCACAATAAATGCCAAACCTTAATGTCAATAAATCTTTAAATAATAATATAAATAAATAAAAAAAAAAAAATGAATTTTTAATATTCTATTTAAACAAGAAGGTTTAACATGTTTTTTCGGATTTTTATATAGTGTATTATACACTTATATGCACACTTATCTACACGTTTATTCACACAACTACACAAATGCACACGTTCGTGTTCTCACAAGTATTATAAAACATTTTTAAATTACAAGAAAACGTGAAGCTCTTTCTGAAACATGTATAAGGACTCCCTGCTCCAAAGTTGTGTTGTGGGGGGGAGGGAGAGGCGATTAGAGAGTGATTCAGCCAGCATATGTTCACACCTATGTTTTCATTTAATCAAACATTTTAGATACATCAGCATTTATAAAAAAAAACATATACGCTCATTAATATTGTACAACAAAATTTTAGATTCTCGTTAATAAAAAAATAAATTTGTATTGTTGCAGGATACGCCTTATACGCTATAAAAATCATAGTGTTTTAAAATAAATCTATTAAGTATACTTAAGAATTCCAAAAATCTGAATTTGAATACAAATAAAATACATTTTTCAAGGATAATATGGAGAGAATATATTTGTAATGTTTGTAAACTAGGTGCATATTATATTATATTTGCATTAACCACTAAAAATTACAATATCTATTTGACGTTAGTGAATTTAACCAACAGCTGTAGTCTGGAGTATATAATTATATTATTATATATGCAAATTGTATTACACCAATAAAATGGTTTATAAAAATGTATGACGATTTGACTTCAATATACGTAGGTAATTTATAATAATATTATCTTTTATTTGGTTTGTGGCTAACTAGCTGGTATTATATTATGAGTTTTATCAACAATATTAACGTTAAGAAAAATCTGCTCAAACGTCACATTTTTTTTTTTTTTTTTTTTTTTTTTTTTTAATATAATATATAAATATTTTGATTTTAAATAAATTTTATGATTTATGAATAATTGAAATGAGGAATTTAAAATTATTCAAAATGGTGTACTTTCATATCGTGATAATGGATTTTTAAATGTCGGTAGGTAAGCAAAAAAATAAAATATCTTTAACGTTACAAGACATATATTTATACACATGAAAAAAATATATGTATACGATAGGTACCTAGTTATTAAGAAATGAGAAGGAAAAAGCGACAAGTAGGTTACCACTCTGCAGTACAGTAGATGTCGAGTGTAACTCGTCAATCGTCATAGTAATACCTAAGTAATGGATGTGTTGAATTTGAATTCGATGATAAAACGTTGCATCAGAAAAACGACTCTAAGTAGAAATAATCTGTCAGTCTTAACGTTATAAGTATATTATTTTATTAATTATTTATATTGCTGTTATAGTAATTTTTTTATTATTATTAATAAATAGTAAAACGGTAAATTAGATTATTTTTTTGTTAAAAACATAGCATTTATTAAATTATTGATTATTATAATATATTTATATAATTTATTATTGTTATTAACTTATGATTCAATACCCAATACCCATCTACTAACCGTAAAACGGTGTGAAGAGATTCGAGGTATAAATAGGCAATAACTTAAAATGTATTGATCTCATTATTTTGAAAATGTCATTGTGCGTAGTAAAATGTAATAATTAATAATATAGCTATGTACAAGTCTCAAGCTTTCACTAATAGTATTTGTTTTTAATTATAATATAATATATATTTTTAATAAAAAAATTTGCAAATATTTGTGAATTTGACGAATTTTAGCAAAGTCTTAACTTCGAACACTAAGGTTTATACACAAAAACTGTGCCTATGCTTTTTGAATATATTAAATTTCTTTAAGAAAAATGTATAGAATTTTATATTAATTTGTCAAGATTTTTTATCAAGCTTTAAAGTTATGATCAACATTTTTTATAAATTTTATTTTAAACTCAAATAATTAAAAAAATTCAAATGATTATAAATGTTAAATCTAGTCTAAATATTTTAAAATTGTATTTTAGTTGAAGAAACTATGGAAAAAAAAGGTACCATCCTGTGAATGCACTTTCTTTTGTTTTATAATATATATATTTATTTTATTTACATTAGTTATTAATAATATTATAAACATATAATGAAAATTGAAAGTACCTATACAGTATATCGTTTTAAAGTAACTACAAAATAATAAAATTAGATCGAAAATGTTTTCGTGTATAAACTCTCGTTTTTTGCTTTTTTTTGTTTTTCCTAATTATGAAAAGTATTGAGAGCTTTTTTTTATTTTGGCTTTACAAATTACAAATTTAACAAACTATCAGAAAATCTAACAAAGTTGAAGATCAGAGCATTTTTTCAACTATAAAAAGTGTCTTCAGACATAAAAAAAAAAAAAAACACAAATATACGTCTTTGTAAAGTTAATCCATTCATCGTTCCGCTACGAATTTGATATGTGAACTGAAAATTGGTAAAGAAATTATAGAATACTTGCACTCTAATATCAATGCACACAAATTAAATTACAACAAGCGATTACGGTTTTTTTGTTATTATATATTCTTATATAATTATAATATAGATTTTCGCATTTTTGAAATGTAATATTATACTATGAAATGTTTCCATAAAAAGACGTCATACATATAATATATTATATACATCACCACAGTGATTTTTACTATCATCAAAATGTTTGTGGGGACTATAAAAAAAGGACTAATTTTTAATGTTGCTTTTGAAATACAGCTGAACCTATTTGATTATCTGTCGTAGGATATCATTCCATGATACGACTCCTTCTATTCACCGACGGTTTTCCAGTTGACTTGGTATTGTTGTTATATTTTTACTTCATATCCCATTCGCAGTTTCACCGCACATGGGCTTTTTATGTTGTTTTCATTTTCATTTTTTTTTTTTTTTTGTTTTTTTATTTGTGTTCAGCTCATGAAAGGATCGGCTTTCATTGTTTTTTGAAGAAACTCGTGGTTCGGTAAACAAGCAAATGACCCGAAAAACATTGTTCGCGCTTTGTACGCGTATTTGCAGATGAAGATTTGTATCCAATACACAAAACCAATGCCACTGTTCTGCGCGTGTTTGATTACATGATATTTATTTTCTAGATTAAACGCACTAACGAAAACTTTTAACATTAGACTTGTCAAAAAATTTGATTTATAATGGTTACATTTTTATTTGCTATTATATTATCATGCACGTGTATATGCACGGACTATAATAAAATTATTACTTTATACTGAATCTCATAATTACACCATGTTTTTTCCGTGTAAAATGATGTAATAAATTGCATAAAAGTTGACAAGATTCCAAATAGAAAATGTAGTAAAAATTATTAACGGCCTTTTAAATTCACTAAATAACAGCAAATGATATGTCTATATTTCTAAATAACGTATCCTTATTAAACTATATTCTTCATTGAATATCGCTTAGTTGATACATCCAATTACTACCTACTGTTTGTAAAGTATAATCTAACAAATTTCAATTTACATTTATTATAATAATAGTCTTGGTGTTATGGTTAAAATTACTTTTATAGTTTTATTTAATATAAATATTGAGTGTTTACTATAGTTAAGGTGAATTTGTTATGACGCTAGCTATAATTTGCCTGAATAAATAAAAAATACAAGTTTATTGATTTATGACTATTTTTTTCGAGACAAAATCACAGAAGGTATAAAAATATAATAAACAATGGATCAGTTGTACTTTTAAGAAATACTTGTGTGTATAATATAGTATGACTATCTGTCCAATTCATCTAAAAATAAAAAAAAAATTACTTATATGGCATCAAGGTTTGTTCGTTTAATTCGACTAATATTTCATAATTTAGAATTCTCTGTCACTATTATGTTATAGGTATATTACAGCATAAATGTATCCCGTATCCTGCATTAAGTAATTAATCAAAGAAAGTAATTAATCTTTTCTCAAATTTAACATCTATTTCATGAACCATGTCCACATTAGAAATACAATTTTCATAATCTAAATCAATTACCATGATATTACTGATAATTTGGTAAAAAGAAATATTATTATTAAAAAATTTGTATAATATTATTTTTCTAAAAACATTGCGAATTAAGATTTTATTTTTTTGAAAACGAACTTCATATTAATTGATAAATTATACAATTATTATAGTTGTTTTATTTTTTTTTTTTTATATATATTATCAAATTAATTTATTATTTTTATATTATAAACAGATTTTTTGGTAAACATTATTATTTCAGATTTCTATTATTATATTCATAAATTGCATATTATCTTCTGGTCAGTAGTGGGATATATTAGAGCTTGTTTTTAAAGAACATTTCAACTATAATATTATGATTTATAAATTAAAAATGATTAAACATATCATAGTTATAATTTAACTTATAATTTGTTATCAAATGATAATATTATTACAATCTAATTTTAAATATGTCACCACAAAAATCAAATTTGAAAGTTCTAATATAAATAGGTATATATATATATTTTAAGACTTCTGAAGAAGATATTATATTGTAAATTATCCAACCAATATTTCTTTAAAAATGTGTTCTATAGTTGTAATCTAAAAAAATGTATTTAACTTACGGAATTTAATTAATAATATGGTTAATTAAGACCATAAAAATTAAATTATTTACCATTCTTTATTTTTACATTTCTTGTTCACTTTAAATTCATTTAATCAAGACATGTATAAAACTGTTATTTAAATGTATAATTAAAACGTAGACATTTCAATGTACTTTTAGATTTTCAGCGGAGGGAGGAGTGTATTGATTTTAAAATAAAGTGTGTTTTTTTTCTTTGTGTCTGTCATTACGTTTTAGGGCAGTAAAAGTGCTCTGGTTTTCATTATCAGCATTTTTTCAGATAGTAAAATGAATCTATTTGGGATTTTGAGAGAGGGGGGGGGGGTCAAAAGTACAAAATTCTCAATAATTTTTAAACGCGTCAGGAAAAACAAAAAAAAAATAATAAAAAAAACGAGAATTTTTCTTCAAAGCAAATTTTTAACAAAATTTATTTTTATTTTATAACAATATAAATAATGACATTAAGTACATAACGTCTTCGCCAAATGTTTATATAAGCATTTTCTATACATCATACAATTTTCAAAATAATATAACTTATTTTGAGTTATTTAGAAGGATAATAAATTTTTGAGTTTTTTTTTATTTTATTTTATATTATTGCTGATAAATTTTTTTTCAGTCGATCAAAAAATTTGAAAATTTAATATAATATTTTTAATTACTTGATGTAAGTGAAAATTAAAAACAAGTTAAGCATAAGTATCTAATAGTTTTTTATAAGCATCTAAAGTTGAATTTCAAAAAATACGTAAAAATCACAAAATTTTGATTTTTGTTTATTAAGGAATTAATAAAAATTTTTTTACTCAAATTTAAGATTTAAAAATTCAACACGAGATCTTTATAAGTTTTTTTATCTTTCTAAAAAAAAAAATACTGATAATTAAAGTAATATTTTATGAGTATTTAAAATTAAACATTGGATATACACCTAATTTCTCTGGGGAACTAGATTATCATTTTCTATACACCAAATAAATTTAAAAATATTTTGACAATTTTTAAGGTAATTGTAAGTAAAATAAATTTTTGGTTTTTTTAAATTTTTTTCTTTAAATATGGATAAAAAAAATTCATTGGGTCAAATTTTGTGAAAATTTAATACGAGATTCCTAATAAGTTTATTAAATAGCATATCAAAAAGAATGAAAATATTTAGGCACTTTTTTTTTTGAGCATTTGTATTTCAAATTTTCACCGAAATTCATCATCGAACATTTAAAAATTGTTTTGTAGTTAAAACATTTTAAAATTTTCAATTTTTATAGCTAAGGGTTGAAAATATAAAATAAAGATTCTCGTAAGGTATTAATAATGTAATCAAAAAATCAAAAAAATTTATTTAAAAATTAATTTTTTATAGATATTTTGATTCAAATTTAGATGATATTATATTTTTAAACGAAGAATAACGATGTTAATTATTTCATTGTAATTTAAAAATATTTTTCGTTTATACATGAAACTTTTAAAATATATTAGACATTTTCAAATGCAATGTTTTCTGCAAAAATTAATTCAACCTACTATTTTATTAATAATAAAATGAATTATTTCAATAGCTTTATCGTAGAATACACTTAGTATGTTGGCTGATAGACCGTCTTCGCTCAGAATTGTTTTTCGTATACAATGACTTTCGATCATTGAATTCAAATTTAACAGATGTAAGTGATCTACTCGACACATATTGTACAGCAGAACGGTACCCACTTGCCGACCTTTTTATTTTTGAGCTACACATTAAATTTATTTTTGTATCGTTCATCGTTTGAGACTGAAGTACAAAACCTACATTAAATATATTATATAATATCAACAAGAACATGGGGTAATGTTGTCATAAGTGTTTTTTTTCTTTTCAAACACTAAGTAAAAAAGTTTTCACCTATATTTATATTTCGTTATCAATATTTGAATACTTTTGACGACACTTTAAAACGCCGTTTTTATGCAATGTATATTATACATTATTATTATAATATCAAGAATATTGTATTTAGTAATATAATTTGATCAAACATTCTTTAAATATTTCTATTAAAATTAAAATTATAATATTATACAACTGGCATTTTAGATTCTGGACGGTGTGATGAATGTAATTTATAATGATGTTTGTGTTTTTTTATGTGTTTGTCCTCACCATTTGGAGCATTAAAAAGAAGCTTCGATTTTAAATTTTAAATATCTTTTCTAATAAAAAAAGGTGAATTTAATGGTACTTTTGGGGAGGTCAAATGTACAAAATTCCCAGTATTTTTTTCATAATAATTGGGAAAAAAAAAGGAAAAAACGGAAATTTATATGCAAACCAGCTTTTAACAATGCTTTTCTTATTTTGTTGTAAATAAAGAAAGAATGATCATAGATACTTGAACCAAATGTTTCTACAAATTTTTAAAAATGATATCATTTCTAAAATATTTTGAATTTTTTGAGCTATATATATCTAGCTATTTGAAACTTTTAATTATTTAGTTAATTTTTTTCTAGATAAAATTATTACACTTGGTGAAAACTCTTGAAAATGTAATACAAAGTTAATCATGAGTAGTTAATATGGATATTTTAAATTATTAATGATAATATAGGCACGTCTTTTTTTTATTATTCATATTAAATTTATATTTTAAAGACCAAATTTTAACAAAATTTATCAAAATCATGAAAATTTTCAAATTATTTTGTAGTTCAAAATTTATAAAATGTTCAATTTTTATAGCTAAAGCAAAATCAAATTGTAAATGTTTCTAGCTGAAATTTTAAAACTAATTTTTAAAATTTTTTATAAGTAGTTAATATTGAAACCAAATAATCTAAAAAATATATTTATAATAAATAACTGAAGAATAACAACTTTAGTTATTTTGTGTAATAAAAAAAAAAAAAATTATTAAGAATTGAAAATTTTATGATTACACATATATTATTAAATCCTGTACTTATTTACAGTAAAATTTTCAAAAAAATTAGATTAATTTTATGCTATAATATATTGCCTAAATATACCACGAACTTATTCGTATCATTATTGTCCAAGTCGATATTGACTCAAAAGTTAATAATACTAATAAATTATAAAAATATATAGTATTATATTAATTAAATGAATATTATGACAAATGTAATGTTTTTGACAAAAATAACTTCGACCTACCGTGCAACTAATTTTCTAGTTATATAAATTACATTTTAGCGTTATTTTGTTGAATGTACTATTTAAATATATCATAAAACATGCTTAGTAATATAGGTTGACAGACCGTCCTCGCTCTGAATTGTTTTACATATGCAATGATTTATTATTAAATTCAAATTTGGTACATATACATTACAGTGATATACTCAATTACGAGGTACACTCGACACCTACTTTACCGGTAATGTACTGGAATTTTCATTCTTTTTATTACTTATAATAGTTATAATTTTATAATATAACTATCAAATTCCAAATTGAAATATTTCTAATATAATATACAGTCTTTAATATTGTATTTTTATCGATTTTTATATTTTTATCATTGCTAGGTATTTTAGTTATAAAAAAAAATTTTGACAAAGTTATAATACCTGCCTATTAAATTGTATATTATAATATTTTATTTGATAAAACGATTTTTTTTTCTATAGTTACAATGAAATAATTTTTAAAATAACGTTTCACAGATCAAAAACTAAATTATCATCACTGTTTTCATAAGTAGTTGGAAATTAATGAATTATTTTAACAGTAGGTACAAATACTGTTCACCTATGAAAATGTCCTTTTTATTTTTGTTCACACATGTAACTTATTTAAAGTATATTTTTTTTATTAAATATAATACAAATTTTGTATTATATATTATTACCCTATTATAAAAAAAATTGTTATATATATATATATATATATCTTCAATGGGATACAATTGTCATAATAGAAACCGAAAAAAAAATTATTATTATTATTATTATTCATTAAATTCTCTAGTATTTAAAACATTTTTTTATATTTTATTTTTAAACATTTTAAATTACAGAAATTGAATTTCAAGATGCTAGGGGAGGATTTTTGGATTGTGAAAGCAGAGCACCTAGGGGCTCTAATCAGGATATGCCGACGGGGGTTGATGAGCGAATCCAGTTGGAACAAAGTTCCCTAGTATTTGATATGTTATAATATATATTGTTTTGAACTAAAATATAAACTTTATTATTCATCGAAAATTGCCATTTTTTGTATGACATTTTTTTCCGAAGCTTTGAAATTCATCCTTATAAACAATCCATTTCAGTTTTAATTATGTAGTAAGTATGGAGGATTTATGTAATCTTATAAATTTATTTTGTAACATGGAATAATATTATGTATCAAGGATTAAGAAATTAATCTCATTGTGAACTAAAATCAATATTTAACATATTTAAATGGAGTACTTAGAGACAATTTATAATAATTTTTATCATTCTTATATTTGTATACATTTATTTTATTTGTTATTCCATACATACAAATACATAGGGTATATCTTATGTCGTACGCGGGTTTTTTTTGATAACTATGGATCGATATTATAAAATTTCAAAATAACAAAAAAAGACGTGTTTCTTTATTCTATTAATTTTTTCATCGCAATTTCAAAATTTTTAAGCACACAGTTGTGCCAATAGCAAAATAAATTGTATTATTTTAAATGGTAACAACTACATTTATAATTGATTCTGGTAGAGCTTTTTTTTAAAAAAAAAAATGTTGATGAAAAAATTATAAATTTTGGTTAATTAGTTCATTAACTACGATCCCCTAAAATTTTAGTAAATTCATTAATAGTTTTAATTGAAATAATTGGTATAAATGTAATTTACTACAGCAATTTTTTTTTTATCTTCTTATACAATTGCATATCATTTTATACTTTTGAATCGTCACCTAAAATACCAGCTCAGACATTTATTTTTTGAGACCATTGAGTATGTTCTTGTCTCAAGATATAAGGATTAGAGTCAGACATGAGTATTCACTACTCTAGAAAGGGAAAATTATGATTTGTCACTAAACACAATGTGTTTTATTAAATCTGCATCATCCCTAACTGTTTACAAAATGGTATCACAGAGTTCTAACCGTCTATCTTCATCAACTTCCTAAAAATCTTGAACAATATACATTTTAAATAATTTATATTTTTAATTATTTATAATACATTGAAACCTCGCCTAACGGACACAATTTTAGTGACCCAGAGTGTCTGGAATTTAGAAGTTTCATAGTATACGCCTAGCACTTTCCTTAGCAATTTTTAATATTTATCTAATAAGGTTTTTATTGCCTGGCATGCCTGCATAGGATCATTGGAAATTTGCACGTCTAAAACGCAAATATTTTTGTATTTTTGTCTTGAAACTATTTCAGAAATTCTTCCTGTATTTTTTTTCCTTGAACACTGCAATTTTCGTGATACTTGTTAACAAAATATTTGACGTATGACTTTTAAGCATTATTTTTATACTAGAAAAACAAAATAAATTAATTTTAATATTATCACGATTACGTAAACTTGTACAGACATTAAGCGTTTTTAAATACCTAAATAAATGTGTAAGATATAATTTTTATCTGGATTTAATACATGAAATCGTCTAGCAGTTTTATAAAAACATTTATTGGTCGAGTTGTACAAAAAAATTATCTCGACACGCGGGTGCATTGTCTTGGTACTCGTAAGTCGGCATGACCACCCCAAACCTATTTCATTTTTTATTACCCAATTTTATCCATTTTTACTCTTCTTAAAAAAATTGTACCCCTTTCTCTTTTACGTAAAATCAATTCCCCCCCCCCCATGGGTGCTGTAACGACGTCATCCTGGCACTCGAAACAACCAAAACTCGACCAATCGATTTCGGACCTATCTCATTTTTTTGTACCCAATTTATACCCATTTATACCCTCCTTAAAAAAAAAATTGTACACCTCTCCCTTTTACGAAAATCCGTGATTTTGATTTTAAACTTGAAAATTTGAAATTTCATTTAGTAAAATATAACAAAGTGATTTTTTCAAATAACAATATATACTATAGTAGGTAATGTAATATGATATCTATCATAGATGAGTGAAGGTTTAAAGCACATAGTTATATGGATCCAAATAATTTATATCCCCCAAAATTTGTAGTTTACATTTTGTAATTCTATTCTGCAGGCGAAAAATCACTTAAAGCAATTTGTTCATGAAGTTATTACATTTAGTTAAAACGAAAAACAAAGGTGTTTAAAAACATCAAATACTGCATATTCAGTCCAGACGCTGGGTATCAGGACGATGTCGTTACAGCATCCGGACGGGAAGAATTGATTTTACGTAAAAGGGAGAGAAGTATAAATTTATTTAAGAAGAGTACAAATGGATACAAATTAGGCACTAAAAAATGAGAGAGGTTTGGGGTGGTTATGATAACTTACAGGTACCAGGACGACGTACATTCGTCACGCTTTTCAATCGAATTAAAAAAATAACTGGAATATCCTGTTGACCTGAAAATCTGAACACCAATAAAAAACATATAACTGAATTAAATATTTTTATTTAACAATTTTAAAACTGTAAACCTAGCTATTTGTACAAATTTAGGTAGTAAAAAAAGTGTATTTTTTAAATAGTAAATTTTTAAAACTGTCATTATTGGCCCGATTCTACTTCCTATGTCTTTGAGACAAAAACATACTCAATAGTCCCCCAAAAAAAAATGTCTAGGCTGATATTTAAGATGACAGATCAATGTATAAAATGTTATCAAATTGTATAAAAAGATAAGAAAAAAATTATTAAGCTCTAGTAAATTAAATGTATACCAATTATTTCAATTAGAACTATTAAGGAATTTACTAAAACCTTAGGAAATCGTAGTTAGTGAACTAGTGATCCAAAATTGATAATTTTACTATTACATAATTTTAAAAAAAAAAGCTCTACCAGAATCTATTAAAAAATATAGTTGATATCATTTAAAATAATAAAGTGTATTTTACTGTTGAGATTAAAATTTTTGAAATTACAATAAAAAAAATTCCATAATATCAATTCGTAATCATTAAAAAAAAACCCCCAACGTAAAACGACATAAGATGCATAATTGTTGAAATACAGTTTTACTAACATATTTGTGTTCAGTGTTTGCTTGTATTTGCTGACGGTTATTTAAATAACATAATTAAATTAAATAAACTAAACATATTATTAATTTATTTTATCCATTAGACGTATAATAAAATAATTTTTCAGTTCTATTGGCATGTAACTTTAAAAATATGAATTAAAGTGTTTAACTTGTAAATAATGTTAAATTGAGTTGAGAGATTACACTAGTCGTGAGAAAAATTCCACAAAATGTTCACAATATTACTATTAGTAAATAATTATGAACCGTATTATTATACTACTATGTATATAAATGATATATTATATACATTGTCTGTAAAAATATTACGTTCATTGATGACATAATAGCGCGTTGTGGTGAATACATAAAAAGCGTCTTAGCCGTCCTTATTAATTACTGGAACGAGTTAAACACCGCAGAGGTGTGTTTAATTGAATATGTGACTGAGTGAGACAACCGTGCCACTCGATCATTCGATGTATTCCTTTATCATTTAAAATCGTTTCTACTCTATTTTTGTCATAATATGCACGTGGCTGATTCATGAAATACGTTTAGTACAATATGTATGCTCGAAAACTAATATATTTCAGTGTTCGTTATGGATAAAATAAAAAAATAAAAGCTCTATAAGACGATGCAGACTGTTCAGCGTTTAAAGTCTGGACATAGTATATGCATTTCGTGGGCTCACCGTGGTTGAAAATCACAAAGGTGCTTATGGGTTCTTATAGAAATAGAGCACTCTGAATTTTATCTAGAGTTAGCACTGTGATATAATATGAATATCTCGATTGTGTATCGTAATATTGTCTTGAATAATTCGTTTTATTATATTTTTAGTTTATGTTATCTAACGAATATTTAAGACGGGTCAATTATTTTTATTCACACTATCGATATCTGTTTCCACAAAACGTGTAAAGTTGTTCGAATTTTTTTTTTCTTTAACGATATTATTCACAGTATTTGGAAAACTGCAGCTCTTATTTTTGTTGATTAATTCCATCTATTAAAACCGAATAATTGCAACCTATATTCATTTTAACTTCGTGTTGTAATGTGACGAGCAGAATACTTTCTGAAAATTTTGACGAATTTACAAAATATATTGACAACATTAAAAAAAAAACCATTCTTATTAATCGTTTAAAGTTTGAATAAGTCAATAAAGCCTGCACATTTTCCTCAATGCTATTACTCTAATAGTATAGTTTATTTACGCCTATGTATCACATGCGTTTAACTGTATCATTACGTTATCATCTGTGTAAGTAATAGGTACCCATAGGCGTAATTAGGAGGTGCTTGGGCATGTGAAGCACCTCCAAACTCTAATTAAGCACTCCCTGACCTCTGTTATAAAACACCAAAAATAATGTAAGAAAGGAGCGGTATCTTATTTTACGCAAGATTTTTTTTTATCTTATGTTTTTGTTAAAAAAAAAAAAATCAAAAAGCTTTTTCTAACAAGTTTTAGTTAAAAATTCCAATAAGTTATCTGCAACATATGAACAAAGTTTTTCAAGTATGATAAAAATTAAAAATTTATTGAGCATATGTTAAAGCAATGTTTTACTGACTTGTTCGTTTTAAATATTGAAACGCGTGTTTCAAAATATCATAAAAAAACAAAATCAGTGTGGGATATTGAAATAGGTATACATAAATTTAGCACCCTCTAAAATTTATGTCTAGTTGCGCCTATGTAGATACCTATATGATATTTGGATGTCTGGGTACCGACGAAAAGCGTACACACGACAATGCGGAGAACGTAGCTATAGACAATAATATTAATTACCTTACAAACAAAACATAACGACAATGCGAAAAAATATCTGAAATATTATGTTTTTACCTGCGGACCGATCTTGACGTCGACGGCGGCGTGGCCGTGCGGTTTCGGGCGAGACACTATATATAATATATTATTTTATTATGTGATATTGTTGTTACTGTTATTATCAATATAGTGCGGTATAATAATATTACGACACGAAATATTAAAACGAACGACGACAGCGATGACGGTGATCAATGACGACGAAAATCAAGTAAAAAAAAAAAAAAAAAAAAAGAGAGAGAGAGAGAGAGAGAAATCCCGAGTGGAAAAAAGAAAAAAAATTTTTTTTCGACAAAATCGGCGGCGGCGGCGGTCGTTGAGGGTGGTCAGTGCGACGACAACAAACACGAGTTGGCGGGAGCAGCGCAGTCGATGCAGTGGATGATACGCGGCGGACGGGTGTGCGCGACAGAGTAAGCCGAGTGTGGGGCCCTACTGAAACGCGCCGCACTGCCGAACGGTGCCGGTGGCGGCGCGACCGGGCACCACCACCCCCTCGGCGGCGCGGCGCGACGGCGGCAACGGCGATGCGATACTACTGCACGAATCGGCGGCGGCGGCGGCGGCGGCGGCGGCGGCGGCGGCGGCATGGTTTTCCGAGCGCGAGACGATATAATACGACAACAATTTCGTGTTTGTCACACATCGTTCGGTAAACGCTAAACAACAATAATAAATAATAATATATTGTGTACGATAAACACACTGCAGGGTGATCCGGCCGGGTTGTCCCCGCAATGTTTTCCTTTAGGGGTAACGAAAAATTTATTCAAACTTTCCGATCGGCAGAATTTTAAAGCGCACCCGAGGACTGAGCGCCGTTTTTTTCTTCGAATAATCAGATTTTCGCCGTTAAAGGAGTGTATCCCGTGGTGGTGCAATCTACGTTTTTTTTTTTTTTTTCAAATAAGTTCTATCTCTACTGAAAAGAGGACGCGAATTTTTAAAAAACGCGATGAGTGAAATTTTAACGAGTAGTTTCAGAGTTTACATTTCTGAAATGATGAGGATCTCCAATACGAAATAAAATATAGATTTAGACGATTTAGTCCCGTGGACTATGATGATTTTAAAATCGTATTAATTTATGGGTATTATTTACTAAAACAATACAAATTGTAAAAATTGTCTAAGTATATAACAAGGAAATACTAGACTCGATATTACATATATTTTGTGCTTTACGTAAAGCCATCATTAAGGACTATAAATTGTTCTTAGTATAAAATATTATTAACTCGGAAACTACTCGTTCAAATGTCAATTTAGGTGCATCAACATATTCAATAAAAGTAATGGTATTCTTTGAAACTTACTCCTTATAAATGGTAAAAAAAAAATTTTAAATATTTCAAAATATTTCCATCATTCAGTAATCAGAAATTCTGAAAACACATACTGCTTGGTAAACTATCCTGTGTATAGATCAAACATGCATGATATATGTAAATGTTTAATTTATAGCACTTTTTGATGGACCATACGACAATATTCCAGAAAAAGATTTAACTAAATATTTTTGTATGCAGTTTGATTCTTGCCTATATCGGAAACACCACGTCTGCCCGAAAAAAATTGCAAACCAAATAACAAAAAAGCTCAATACATACTGGTTAGTTGGAGACATTTCACATTAAACCTGGCAAACAAACGACTTCTATACGTAATCACCAATCAAATTTGAACTTATGGCACACAATTTTAGGATTGTACCGGTAAATTTAACAACAAATTCATTCAACGTTGTAAAAATATCCCTCTTTGTACTATTATTGCAGCATGCTGGTTTGTCAGGAATGAAGTCATTCATCGAAATTTGAAAATATCCATCCAAGATAAAATCAAAAAGTTTACCAACAAAACATGCAAAAAAACTTAAGCTACACACCAACATTATCCTTAAGACATTAGACACCTCGAATGCTAGAAATATAGTTTAGCATTAGTTTAAGTGATTTAGGTTAAAGAAAAAAAACTGCCTTATTAGAGATATAACACCAAACATGTTCATATATATACATATATGTTTGTATATTTAAATATTATTTATTGATTATCTCGTGTATACACTCATTAATCATTATATATTATATTTATAAATACCTCTGATAATTTAAAAACAAAAACGTATAGTACCTCGTATCCATTTTTAAATACTAATATGATAAATAATAAGGTAATATATGTGTAATATTTTAAATCGGGCCAATTGTAAAAAATATGCATATGAAATACATTTATCATCACATAATATATCAATAACTTGAAAGTGTAAATAGTGATAGTGAAGGATATCAAATTATATGAAATTTGTGAATTAATATAACATGAACGGATTACTTTTTTCGATTTTTTTTACCGTCAAAAATGAAGTTATACATTATGTTTCAATATATAATGTCGGTGCAACATTCAAATTGTAATTCTTGCAAATTTTAATAACTGCCAATGCTAACACTAATACTGTGAAGTATAATCAATAGATCGTAGATATCCATTACATTGCATACGTTCTCCTGAAAATCAATGTTATTCGCTTCATTGATTAAAACAAGAACATTTACATTTATCCCTAATAAATATGTCGAGAGGTACATTTTCCTTATGAAGCAATAATATTGTACATTTTTTTTAAAAATATATTCATTTAGTCTTTTAAAGGCTTTAAATTATCATTGGGAAACTCTACTTGGTAGAACATAACAAATGTGTATAATTAAACTAATAATGTAAATTATGAAATACATTTTTGTAAATACAACAAAGTTTACATATGTTTTTTTTTTTTTTTTATAAAAGAACGTCTTCGCTCAGAATTATTTTTCGTTTAGTATTATTAAAGATTTATAATTGAATTCAAATGTAATACATCCCATCACAAGTTGTAATCCACAGTGATTTACTCAATAACGAGGTATACTCAACACATACTGTACAATGGAACAGTTTTCACTTATTTTCTATTAAACCGAATCATTGATGATATTTTTTAAAAACATAATAATATACTCTCTGCAGCCTGCACCCATCACATGTTTTTTTCTTAATGAAGAAGAATAATTTAAATATAATATAAATGTGTGCTGTATGCAGTGATGTAGTGGGACGAATACCCACTTATCTGTTTTTCTGTTGGTGCATATACTTAAAAAATAATATTTTATACGTGGGTATATGGATACATTTCTTATATAAATTTACTGACTCGATAAATTATTTTTAAGTAATAAATGAAAATGTTGAACAAATCTTATCAGTTATCGGTTTTCATAATCAAAACCGATGAGGTTACATATTATTCATAGAAGTATATCTAGGCGCGGACTGGCTGAGATGCCGAAGTGTTACAGCATCCCTTGCCCTAAAATATATTTTCTCCAATCTGTTTATATGTGCCATATTCATATACATTCAGTAAGTAGTCAGTTAGAGATACTTTTTACCTTAAAATCAGGTAGCATCCAGTGCCTTTTTTTATCAATCCGCGCATGTGTATATGATACAAAAACAAAATAAATTAAGAGCATAGTGTATAGTATTAGACATTTTGTTTTTAAAAGTAGGGCGAGTTCTTGATATCAGATGGTAGCTTTAGAGTAGTAGAAATTGTATAGGAGATATTTTCAGCGTTATATAACCATTTACGGAAATCAGGGGTGTAAATCCAAAACGTATTATTGCCAAAAATGACAAAATCGGGTTAGATATCCAGAAATTCTTTGACGTCATCAAAATACATAGATCAAAACGTACTTTTTTTCAGGTAAAATCCACTTTTAAGAATGAGTGGTTAATCCAAAAATCAATCGTTTTTGGACATAAAAATGTTATTGATAATTAACATGTACTATTGCTCATGTTGAAATAAAAATGTTATAATTTATTAATTTGTTCATATTATGTTTTGTTAATTGTTTTATGCTTGTATATGTTTATTCTTTTATAAACTCAATATATTTTTTATTGTTTTTGATTCTTTTAAAATAAGCAAGACTTATTGAAATACGTCCTTGAACATATCCTGTGCATGTATAAGACTCACGAATAGATATATATTATTACTAGGTATGTAGTTCTTCAAATACGTCTCGGCGGAAAAATAGTTTTCCGGGCACTAGTAGCCGCGACGGTCGATGATGCCGGTATTACAGCAGAAATGTGTATTGTCTGTGTACGAGTATAATATATTATATAATAATATGTTTTATATACGTTTTGTATATATATATATATATATATATATATATATATATATATATCGGAAGGAAAACTCATCACAATGCGTTTCAATTACGAGAAAACGTAAACAGAAAATGCGTGGGGCATGATAGGTGGGTGGCTGGAGAGGGGGTGGCTGGAGTCGCACTCTCACAGGCCAACATTGCATTTGTATATCCATTCCGGTGCAGCAGACTATAATATATTATTGTACGCTTATCTATATATATATATATATATATATATGTATAGGGTACGGTGAGGGTCGTTTACTACAGTGCGACAATAACACATTACAATAATAACAATAATAATGGTGATACAAATTGTTATTAAGTCTATGCGGTGACCTGTGCACTGTGACAATACGCCTTAATGTAATATATTTTATTATATTAGATTGTTATAGACTGCTTATAAGAGGTATACTCACTCGCCGCTGTCGATATTTCCATTGTTGTATCTTTGGAACCGCATTATTTGTCTTTTTTTTTACTCTTCTTACACCACATATACAGACATTTCAAAATTCTATTGTTTTCTATTAATCCGATCGCGTTAAAACAACCGACGCGTGTTAATCGAAAGCTTTTCGATGCACCTACCGATTTGATAATTCCAGCTACCGTATCTTTATTATAATACTTTTATATATTAAATTTTAGATTAACTATGCAGCGATGTTTAACGTGTCGGACGAGCAAAACGCTAGAACATTACATTTTATTTCGATGTATATTGACAAGTATTTTTATAGGTACTAACTGTGTGCACCACGAATGTATTTGACGATTTTAGATTGAAAATAGATTTTTATTAAATAGTTTTATGCCGAATATTTGTGATCGATCGTGCAGATGTCTGATAGAGTCGTATAGGAATATGGTTTTGTAGAACTATTATTTTGCACGGCAACTAGATAAATTAATGCATAATTAAATAATTCAAATGTATATATAATTTTTTCATTTTTATTTTATATCATCCAGAGTTTAACTCGTGATCGGTTATCAGGTAGATGTACAATTTGTTGCGTATTTGAATATGGCACGATTATTGTTCTACGAAACAAACATTGGTGCTCAAAGCACGTACCTACATTGTTACACGTGTATTTCCATTAAAAAATTATTTCACACACCGCGAGATTAAAATGTTATAAGGAATAGCGAATATTTACGATCACAGTCTTTTGATATGCAAATTATGGTGTTCGAAAATCGACTTTTATGATGCTTTTGATGACGTATTCTTCGCGAATATGTATGTGTTTTTAACTATAGGTACGTGGCATACATTTTTTTTGCCCCAATAAATGTTCGAAATTTGGAACACAGTACGAATTTATATAGATCTCTTTCTCTGGGTATATATATATGTGTGTGTGTGTGTGTGTGTGTGTGTGTGTATGTGTGTGTATGTGTGAGTGTTGAAATAAAACGTAATTGAGAAACGCTGACCAAAATATCCTGAGCGTAGTTTTCAAACGAATCCTATTACCGGGAAATTAAAAGCACTATACGCTTCCACGACGCATTATTAGAAACCACGCTGCCAATATTATTGATAAAACTAAAAGTGAAATCAGATCTCAACAACTACGTGTAATATAATATATATATTGTATTATATTAGACGTTTGCCCGCTGGGTTTTCTATAATATTATATCAGTTTACATGTACGTCATAAACGGTTCGTTTTACTTAGTAGATTTAGTTAATCTTGTCAAATAATGAACATGGTATATTATAGACGTGAGTAGATAGGAATTATAGTCGGTTTTTGCCCAACAAAACACCCTTATCTTTACCTACAGCCAACTTTAAGGTGCTCGTGAAGTATGGAGAGATACGTCCAAGGGTGTGAAAATGTCGGATGGTTTTGCAATGCTGAGACGAGGTGCCCCTATAGTCAGACGGTAGATATAGCTTTTCCTATCTTTATAACATTATGTTTTTTGTTATTTGTTCATATTTCAACGCATTTTATATTAGTATAATATAATTATTGTATAGGTAGTAATAGTAATATATTATGGGTTTTAGAGAAGTTATATTTATATTTAAGACGTTGTTATGAAATATTACTCAGCGGTATTCTAATAAACAATACTTTTTCAATTCGTATTTTTTAATTTTAAATATTCAAAAAATTTAATAATGTTCAAAATATATTTATTACACATACATCATATTATGAACACAATAAAATACAGTTGTAGTTTTTTAGTTGTTCAACAAATAATTATAATACAAATTATAAGTTAGGTACTACTCATATAAGTCTAATGATAAAATACTTATAGTTTTGTTTGTATTCCTTAACAGCAGTAATGTCCGTATACTTAAGTCATAAAACAATCGTAATAATCGTAAAATATATTCATACTATTTAAACATTCACAATAATTAGAGTTTAAAGAAAATATAATCACAAATAAAATTAGCTTTTACATAAGGTATGGGTATATTAAATATTTTTTAATATTGATTAAATGTCGTGTTACTGTGTATCAAAAGCAAAATTGAAAATTATTTAAATATGTAACGTTGGAGTGTCCGCCTGGATTTGGCAAACAATAGAAATGTTTACAAAGGGTATTTGGGTTTTAGTTTACGATGACCATGCACGTCAATGTTGAGCATAATATACTTGCATGTATGTACAGCGTACATGCATATATAATGAAACAACCGAAATTTCCAACGGTATCAGATTTCACGTTATTTTAGGGTAAATGCTTTTAATAATTCAGTGTACGTAAAAATCATAATTAAAAGAGAACCGTGTTATCGATAGTGAGCAAAAATTAAAATCACAATAATTATGCGATATAAAAATATTTTACATGGATACAATAAACTATTTTACACAATAATTATACAGATACTCAAGTATTATTATCGTAGAAAGGCTGAGATAAGAATGTTTAATCTCTTATTGAAGATAGTCAATTTTACTATGAACCAAAATTGGGACATACGTCATATATATGATCATTTTTTTTTTAAGTTAATAATTTAAAATAGAATATAATTAAATTTAGATGCACACCTATAGGTAAGTTTTATTATGATATATAGTATACTTATAGGATATAATATTCTTAAGTATGTAACTATTGACATTTATTTAATTAAATTGTTACTAACTTTAAGTGTAACGAAAATATCAATTATTTATTGCAATGTTCTAGTATAATATATCGAATATTCTAACAGTTAATATTAAATATCATATGTACTAAACAGTTAGTAATTTAACATAATATAACAATATAAAAATTAAAAAATGAACTGTTGAAAATGTTTAGTAAATTACACATTAAAAGAGTTTCTATATACGCTTATAAGTTTTAAGGCAATTTATTAATACTAATTGAATTGATATTTTTCGTAAGTAAATATATCATGTAATCATAAGATAATAGTTCAAATTATTTAATAAAATATTTTTTGTGCATTTCGAGACAACGAATATTTCCCCTTCTATTAAAAGAATTACAATATATAATAATACACGAGAACGTTACGAGTTAGATGGTTGATGCACGCACTTAATAAAGAGCTTACAAGTATTATATATATATATAACTATTATATTTTCGGTACCTAATGGTTTAAAGTTAAGTATTGCGCATATAAGTTCTTACCTAGCACTTATGCACTAGTTGAAACTTCGAAGAGGGATTACGGTTAGATACTCTACGAACAATCAAAGCTTCTACCATTAAGACGGATTTCAGACGAGTGACCGACTATTAGTAAGTATCGTACTTAACAGTCACAGACATGAATAATAGAACCCGTGGATGAAACCAATTACAATCGTAAGTTTGAGCTCGTAGGTAGAACAGCGCCTATTCGACAACAATTAAATACCGTATAGCATTATTGTACCACAGTTATTAAAGTATCATTTTAACCAATAAAATAATAATTTTTGTTATTCTACAAAAAAATGGTTATTGTTTTATTGTGATTAGGCTGTAACGTGCGTCAATATAATCATTTCACAACATCGACACGCCGAAAACAATATAGGTAACAACAATATTACGGTTCTGCGGTAATTAATTATTTTAAATTTGGGTGAACTTTATTTTATTTTACTGGTCGCCATTGCGCTATTTATGTAAACCAATCGATGTGCGGTATTCATGGATAAATGTGGGATAATTATGGTTAAGTATTCTAAAATGTCCAACAAATGTAAAGTTTGAATGATAAATACTATGTGTACTTTCGATGTAAATATATAATATAACTATAGGCTATAGATAATCAAAGAATTAAACACAATACTTTATTGTGACGGTATCGTACCAGCTTAACAAACTGTTTCAGATGAATATTTTTGCAGATAGTGAGTGAATAAATGTTGAGAGCGAATTCGTTTGATCACAATAGCACACCCGTTACACTACATCATAACGATATTAATTATTTGCTTATCAGTGACGTGGCCTACAGTAGTAGGTTTGTGGGGAAGATCAATAAAGTATAAACCATTTAAATGGCATCAGTGAGTAGTTGGCATCTAAGCCAAATTTCGTCCGATCAAAATGATGATTACCTATTTAAAAAGCATAGTATAATGTTATACACGGCATAATATAGTCAATCAATGCCATTAATACAATATAATAGCTCCACATTAAATTATTGATTAACTCTTTAGTCTTTGTATACTAAAATATAATATAATCCTAGATAGCGGGAATCACGATATAACAAAATATAGTGCTCCGTCACACGACCCTTTGCTAAATAATCAGATTACAAATATAAAAAAAAATGAACTAATCTAAATGTGTAGCGTAACTTACTGATAATTATTCCTATTATGGTTTTCAATAACATACTACGATACTGACTATACGGATATTATTACATTTTGTCAAACCAGAAATTGATAAAGTAATAATATACTGATTGATTATCTGCATATGAACAGTAACAATCTTACTTTTTGTAGTTTAACCTGACAGTATATTACCACCAGTATGTTTTCTTTTCAGCGGTTATCCGGCAGTTTTTTCATTGAAATAATGAAACTCAATCAACCGGCCATAAAAAATGCATTGCTAAATGTCTCCGACCCGCCGTTAAAAATTCATAGAGTTCCCACTGCTTGCTGTACATATTATACTATATATACTATGCCGTGTTCGTTTACCTCTTAATTAACTATCGATTACGCGTTATTGTATTATTATTACTCATTGAACAGGATTAAAATGCGCAGAATAACACAATAGAAATATGGATGATAATTTTAATTCAGCGTACCTATTTATACCATTGTGGGCATAGCAATCATTCATACATTAAAAGTAAATAGCAAAAGATCGTTTAGTGGTAACAAATAAACCGTACGCATAGGTATGCGTAATACATTTAATATTTAAATTAATCAACTTATATTTATTAAAAGATTACATAAAACGCTGCTGTATTACACATAAAGAAAAACTAATAAAAGGTAACAACGATTTTAGATTTTAAGCGGAGCGATGAATGTATTGATTTTACAATGATGTGTGTTTTTTTTTAAAAGGAAAAATGGGAATTTTTACGCAAAGCAAATTTTCGACAAAATTGAAATCGATTTTGTTTTTTAGTGTTACACCAAAAGTAATCACACTAAATATATGAAATTTTCACAAAATGTTTATATAAGCAATTTCCATACACAGTAAAATTTTCAATAAATTTTGATTTTTTTTTTTGAGCTATTTTTAGCCATAATAAATTTTTGGGTTTTTTTTTAACTTTTTTTTACTATTATCAATAAGAATTTTTTTAATCGGTCAAAAAACTTGAAAATTTGATATAAGATTCTTCATAACTTTTTGCAAGTTAAAATTTAAAAAGAAGTTGTGTGTAAGTATCTAAAAGTTTATTATAATCGTCTAAAGTTAAAATGTTGACAAAATACGTAAAAATCACGAAAATTTGCAGTTCTTTTTAATTAGGAAATTCAAAAAAAATTTCTATTTAAATCTAAGATTTTAAAATTCAACACAAAATTCTCTATAAGTTTTTTTACCTTTCTAAAAGAGAAAATGTTCACCGGAAAATCAAACTGATTTTTTATGAGCATTTGAAATTAGACATTGAATATTCACCAATTTTCTCCAGAAACAATTCACTTATTTTGACGTTATTCAAAAAGAAATCACCGTAGACATTTGAAAATTACACTAAATATTTAGACTATTATTTTCTATACATAAAAAAAAATTAAAAATATTTTGACAATTTTGGAGCTAATTTTAGGCCTAAGAAATTTTTGGTTTTTTCAAATTTTTTTTTTCTTTAAATATGGATGAAAAAAATTTTGTTAGGTCAAATTTCTTGAAAATTTAATACAAGATTCCTCATAAGTTGTTAAAATAGTAGGTCAAAAATAATAAAAATACATATGAACAATTTTTTTTATAAGCATTTGTAATTTAAATTTTGACCAAAATTCATCATTGAACATTTGCAAATTGTTTTGTAGTTAAAAATATATGCAATTTTCAGTTTTTATAGCTAAAGATTGAAAATATAAAACAAGATTTCTCCTAAATAATTAATAGTTTAATCAAAAAATCAAAAAAAAATATAACAATATGGTTGTTTTTTATAGACATTTTAAGTTCAAATTTAAACGAAATTAGATATTTAAATGAAGAATAACAATGTTAGTTATTTCGTTGTAATTTAAAAATATTTTTCGTTTGTACTTGAAACTTTAAAAATATATTAAAATATTTTATACAATCAATGACATTTTCAAATACAATGTTTTCTGCAAAAATAATTTAACCTACTGTATTAATTATAGTAAAATGAATTATTTTAATAGTAATATTAACTTAAAATACACTTAGTTATATAGGCTAACAAACTGTCTTCGCTCAGAATCGTTTTTGGAAACAATGATTTTATATCATTGAATTCAAATTTAACACTTCTATGAGAGTGATCCACTCGACACATACTGTACAACAGAGCGATACCCACTTGCCGCCAACCTTTTTTATATTTGTTTTTATAATTTCTTTTTTCTGAAATATTCAATACAAAATTAAATATAACCACGGTTTATGAATGACGTATTAATCATCATACATTTTTTTAAACATTCAATATATACCAATTTAATTCATATTGTGCGTTTATGTTTGATTAAATAATATATTAAGTACATAACTATTATACATGCCAAAGTAATCATAGCGTTTTTTAATGAGTCGTTCACTAAATACATCAACCATGACACCTGCAGCTTTCCCAATCACATCGTAATTTGTTATTATGATTATTATTTTCATTATAATATTGGCGTTGTAGTAACGATCAATGTAAACTGTGGTGTATTACAGTTTCGTTTAATCTATCGTATTATTATTCTTCTACGGTAATAGCGGTTATCTCGATTGATGCGAACCGTTTTGCATAACTTAATTATCGGCGAGCTTCGTGGGTCGAGTGTGGAATTTTAAACGGTCCCAGGATATACGTGAACCAAGAGTGGTGCATTCAATTGTGTTGGCGAGGGGAGAGGGTCTATAACCGCGGTCGTCCGTAACGGCAAAAGAGGAAAAAAGAAAAAGTAAAACAGGCACCCGAAAAGTGTACGATCTTCCGTCCCCGCACTATCTTGAAATATTCTATAAAATATTTAATTCGTGCGTATATTAGAAAAAATTCTCCACGAACACGCTCGTAGATCTGCTAAGTCTTGAATTTAACTAGAACAAAATATTCTATGTACAGAGTGATTCAATTTGAATGTAAATACCGGAAAACATTGACCTTTTCGAAAAAATTAAAAATGTATAGAAACATTTTTTTGTAATAAAGGTTATTTATTTGTTTTTCTAATTACAACCAATATATTTTTTTTTAATAATTAAAAACAAAGTACTGTAACACATTGTGTAGTAGTGGTGCTATTTCTAAACATGTTGGTATATAATTATATGAGATATTTTTCAAATAGTTAGTTTTATAAATAAGCATTTACCATTTAGAGAATCATACTCCTATTTTTGCAAAAATTTAGTGTAACACCGACCGCTATTATAACTTGCTTATTCCCTTATTGCTTGCGAGTATTATAACATTATTAATGCTCGTCTATTCAATAGTTAAAAGTAATATTATTTTCAATATTTAATAATTTAATATAAAAATATTAGAGTATTATTTACTATTCCTTGAAAAAAATAAAGTTGTGCACATTTAATTTAATTTAATTTAATTAGCTGTCAATATTTAATATGGGTTGGTTACTTGTTTTTAAAATTGTAAAGTGAAATTAAGGCACATTAAATAAAATAAAATTTTGGACTATACCTAGGTAAAAATAAAAATATTAAAAATGTTTAAAATTACCTACCTACGTAGTTGGGTCAGAAGTTATTAGTAATTTCATAAAAATAATTAATCGGAAATTATTTTTATTTAAAATCCGAAATAGGAATTTGTAAATCAGTAACTACTAAGGCTTAACTAACCTTAGAACGTTAACATGTCTTCATACTTGATATAATTGTCTTATGACATGAAGTGTGTCTCTTTACTGGACGGTACAGCTAGTCAAGAGTGCGAGACAATTATATTCCTATCTCATGATCATATTATTATATGAATAGTGGTGGTAAAGATACATTGCATCTTATTGTGGTACAGTATATATACCATATAATATATAATATTGGTTTCAGGATGAACTATTTAAGTGGATTTGAACGGTACAAGTACAACAGTAGTACACAAGTACCTATAATATATGCATACAAATAAAATTATAATATATTATCACGCACAATTCATTGAATCTTGTTCAACAAAATATTATATATTTTTACTGTGCACGATAAAATCATAAAAAATTATAAAACGAACAACTAAAATTTGAATATAAAATAATATAATGAGTAATAACTGATACATTTTTTACTTAACTTTCTAAACTATTTATATTTTATTATATATCTTATTCTTAAGTTTGTCTGTAGTTCTCTAATATTGTTTTAAAAAAGTAGACCTATATAAGTAGATTATTATAAATGTACCAAGTAATTATCGTTTGAAAAAACTAAAACAAAAGAATCAATATGCTCTAAAAAAATATTAAAATTCAAGAGTGAGATTACGTCTTTATTTAATTTTAATGTCGTTAATTTTCAAATTCAATAAAAAAAAAAATGTGTCAACACGAAATCTATAAAAATTATTTTTTGAACAAAAATAAACCTTAAATATTTGGTATTTCTATTCATATCAAATATACTATAATATTACTACGAAGTATATTTATATAAAAACGTTTATCAAGTATGTAGATGAGAGATCATCCTTATTTTCCGCCCTATATATACGTTTATTTGTTTTATTAAATATAAATTTAACACGTTTGTTTAAAACAAGAATTTATCATATTATTGTCATTGTTATGTTTAGCAGATAAATCGCTTGTGCACAATTTCATAGCGATAGTATCGTATTATGACATCACCACATTAGTCATGAATAGGGTTCGGATTTTGATGCCCTAAAAACTCGCAAAAATGCAAAAAAGGCTAAAAAAAAACTTTAAATATTATAAACATTATAAAAATGCGTAAAAAAATGATATCGTTCTGCATAAAAAATTATATGGTAACGGAAACGTGTTTACAATGGTAAATTTTTTTCAATAGACCCTTCAAAATACTAAAGACATTAGAATAAAAGCATTTTTATCATCTCATTAATTATTAGTTAGTATGAATACTGTGGTCGACGTGCATTGTATATCTACTATATCTTACATTATCTGATCACCATCACGTACCTCTAGTCTTTAGTCCCCAATATGCTGTTTTTTATTAAAACAATACATTTTGTAAGTACTACAATATCAACTATGTTCACTTCAAAAATAAATTGTGAAAAACTTTTTGAAGACTTGAAAAATGCCACACAAACATGAAAAAAATACCCTAATAAATTGAATTTTTCAAAAAATTCAAAATAAAAATACCATTAAATCAATCAGGGTCTTTGCTTTAAAATCCTAGACATAGTCATTAATAATAATGATGATTTTTATATACGTAATATACGTAACATCTATGGTATATTTATGAACTACAAGAGAGGAAAGACCGCCGCCGATGGTATAGTATACAAAACGAGAGCAAAACTTATAATTATATTTTCATTTTTAACGGTATTTACTGATACTAATTAGGTTTAGCTAAACCCCAAACGTGTGTTGTACGTGCATGTTGTACACACTATACAGGTATAATGTAACGTATGTAAACATAATATGTATGTACATAGCATTCAAATACAATAATATAGTACTGCAACACGATAAGACAAATCGTAGTCGCGCGCATGACATGATACATCAACCTGGCACCGTAACAGAATGGATAAACAGCAGCGGTGCGGTTGAATAATGTAAACCATATTGTATTGTATATTATATATTATATAAATACGTTTGCACGAGACGTAAAGTTGTTTGTATTGTTGTGTATATGATCAGAGAATCGCGCGAGGTGTAATGCGAAATACATAAAGACGGTGAAAACGAGGTGCCTACCTATACCTATTATAGCTGTATCAATGGCACGTACGTATATAATATGAGAGGTAGGTACACCTGCAGCAAGGCGCGTGCCTTTAGATCTTAAATCTAATGTATTATTATTGTTGTTGTTGCTGTTAAAATTCCGTCGTTCTCGTAGCGATCGCTGTATTTGTAACGGTGTGCAGTGTAAGTATAAATTATTATAGGCGTGCTGTATAGACAGAGGAACCGAGTTGTTGCGATTGTCTGTACAATATATTAAATTATGTATTAAAAGTAACAATGATAATATGTACATACTTACACGAATAGTTTCTGTATTGTTCAAACGGGACAACATAATATTATTATATTGTAATTATGATGTCTCTCGCAGTCGACAACGTGAAGATATCAAATATCATAATATACGTGTAAAGTGAATAAAGTTTGCTTTGCGCTGCCGTTTCGCGTTTGACGGGATACCTATAATAATAAATTATTAAAGTGATCATAATATTAAGATCATTATGTGAACACGCGTATATTATTATTCAACTACGCGACTGCAGGTGTCATTTTTAGTTGCGTAGGTACCTATATAATAGCATATAAATAGTGTATAGGATACCGTTTTACTGGACTCGTCGTGACTAGTATTTGGATTTCAAATAAAATAAACAAAACAAAAATCGAATTTAATAAAAAAAAAAAATAATAATTGAAAAGCATAAAAAATATTAAATGTAAACAAATAGTACTTCCAGTTAAATCGATATAGTACTTAAACGATATCATACAATACATTTCCTATTGATAGTATTATTAAATGTATGTTTGTGATGCTCACGTAGTGCTCATGAACTTTGAGATAAAACCTGATCTGGCGATCATTAATACAAGCTGTAATTTTGTACACTTTAAAGTACTTAAAAAACACAATTCCTATAAGTTAATAAAAAAGTAATGATTTTTAACTCTGACAACATTGTAAAAGTAATATAGGTGCGGCCGACGATACCGTAGAAACCGGGTGTAGTACATTCGTTCCGCTCGGAATCCAAAACACAGTTTTATATATAATATTAAAATGTTAATTCATTTTTTACCCTAATAAATAGATTTTAAGAATGCGTTAGATTGAATTATATTTTTTGTTTGACTTAAAAAAAAAAAGTACCACTACATTTCTGTATATTACTATATGGATAAGGAAGAAGAATCTATAGTCCTAATAAATTATAACAATGACTATAGAGGTAATCGGTGGTGGTCAATTTTTTTTTTTAACAGAAACTTTCAATTAAAAATTTACTTTATTCGTGAGTAATGTTATCAGTTTATAGTACATTGAGTTTTTAAAGATATCACGAAATATTTCGGGACACACCCGTGGAAACTGCAGACAATACCTATAATTATATAATTATTCTGAGATAGATTTATTCAACTTTTATACTAGCCCAACTTCACAAGATAATTACAGTGTGTTGCGTTTTATTTTATTTATTAATTATGACTTGGGTTAAAATAAATAGATGTGAAATTATAACACTAACACTATTTAGTTAGTGTCTATTAGTTGTAGCACGCAATCTACCGCGATCGAGCTATTTAATGAACCTGGTAATATTTCAATAGGTTTGGGAATAATAATTATCAAATGTATCCACAACGTTTACTTTTTCGTTCAGTAATATAAAATTATATGAAATAATATTCAAGTGTTTGTTTACCTATTGAAAAGTGTAAAACGATTGAAGGGGTGGAATGTGTGACCAGTGCGTTTTGTCCGGTGCTCAAGCACCCTTAATATAATAGTTTATAGTCGATTAATGATGCACATGTCGTGTTGCGGTATTTTGACACACCGTGTCATAATATTGTATTGTCGTGACATTCGTCGCAATGCCATTCGACATAAGACCGCATACACACATAGCCCATAAAGATAGCGTGTGATTATTTCAACAGTTGTAAAAACGGATTGTACAATTACGTGTAAATGTTTTTGAAAAAAAAAAAAAATACATAATCCAAAGTCTTTACCAAAAGATCAATATTATACAATCGAAAGGAATTATATTTTTTGTGGTTAACTTTTTTTTTTTTTTTAAATGTTTACTTTTTTTGAAGGACGACACACACTCTGCTTCGGTACACGAAATGAAAACTGAACGTTTTCAATCAAAAACGGCTTGGATTTGCGGCGACTTCAAATCGTCGTGCGAATGAAAATCACATTCAATAACGCACCACGTTATAATGCTTTTCGAGATATAAATAGTGCTTACAGTAGTCGGAGTCACCCTGCACCCATAATGTTGTGCAGGATTTCGTGATATTGTTTTGAAAACGAAAAACGTCGGACACGTGCGAGGCCCATGCCCGTGGGAGCGGTGCCGCGGACCGTGAACCGGTCCCTTTGAGCCGGTGCCGCGGACAAACGGCGCGTTACCGATGGCGGCGCTCCGTTTTCCAAACTCTCCGCCTTAAATGCCGCCGGTGCCGCCGGATACCGGGACAGTGCGGTAGCTGGACCAAACGCCGCGGCACGCGATGGACGACAACTATTACTATTGCTACGACTACTGCCGGGACGATGACGGCCGCGACGAAATGGATTTCCGTCTAGAATTTCCCGGAGGACGTTGCTGGGAGCCGGTGGCGGAGCCGGTCGTCCACCAGCAGGATCAGGTAGCCGGACAGGTAGCCGGCGGCGGCGGCGGCGGCGGCGTACATCCGGCTGACCGCAGAGGTACGAAACGTTGCGCCTACCGTAGTCGACCCGGAGTCTCGAGGTGGTAGTGTGAGTGTGTCCGTCCGAAATGGCGATTTACAAATGCCTAACCTAACGCTCGATTCGTTTATTTTAACGGCGATAAAATAATATTTGAAATTTATTTTATATTATTTATTCATTGCCAGATAATATCTAACATGCACTACAGTTCGTTGGTATATCGCCGACATTGTTCTCCTCCTCCCCTTACCCGCGGAAGTATAGCGTATTCGCCATTTGCATTCAAGTAGAAAAACAAACGATAAAAATGACGAAAATAATATGACGTTGTTCACTTATTTTTTTTATAAACAAATATGTGCAAAAAAAAATATTGCTTCTCTTTTTTAAATGTCATTGTTATTAGCTTACACTATTTTGGCCTAGAATCGTGATGTGGAAATGTGACGCACAGTAAGATTCCGGAGTGTAAGCTGAGTGCTTCACCTTATTGAAACAAAAATAGGACTTAAAGTGCTGAAGAGAAATGCTTTGTGCGTTTTGTTATTGTTAAAGTGTATAGAAGTTCAAAAGTGTAATTTACCAAAATATTTTTTTTATCATGAACCCTATTTGGACCAATGCGAATAAAATTATATTATAAAATAAACAGGGATGCGATATTTAAGTAATCATGCACGTGTGTATAATATTTATATAAATATTCGAATTCAAATAATATGATGACTGATGAGTATGCAATATCTATGCATATATGTAACATTATTGAAAAATGTGTTTTAAATTATTGTAAAGATACTTCAATTTTATATACAAATATTCTTTTGAAGTAAATATAATTAATTGATATATTTAAATTTTATTGTCATATTAAAATAATCAATTTAAATGAGAAATTAATGAGGGTATACTATAAATGGAAAATTGCAATTCTTCTGCATTGATTGTTTCAAGGTATTATAAAGTATTATAATAATATAAATTACAGTTACCCTTTATATAAACATATTTAATAAGTTTAAATTAATCAAATATATTAGTTGTTAGGTAAAGAACATAAACAAAACGATACAAATTTAAATATTATGCATATTTTAACATAACATGTACAAATATAATATATCCCAGTTTATTAATTTACATATAATATATACAATTGTAAAATAAATAACTCAAAAGAAATATTTTTCTTTTTATTCAAATTACTTATATTATTAGTATACTCAATACATTTTTTTAGCACACATAATCAAGTTTTTTTTTTGGTAAATAAAATTTGATAAAATTATACATACCTATTATTTGCTTGTCATTTTTTCGTGAGCATTATTTCTTTGATTTTGATTGAATGAATTTGAAATTTACTGTGTGTAATTGTGAAATATTATATAGGTACCTAGCTAAATACTAATAACTAAATAGTAAATACTATATGATATAGAATCCAACCTGAAAATAACTGATGTGGTTAGATTTTTCTATCATAGACTGCGTAGTGATGCATCGCGACAAAATTAATCCTCACCGAGAATTTTTTAGAAACAAATATTACTCAGAATTTTTTTTAACACGTCGTGTCATTTTCCTTTGTGTTACGAAGTTTTTTTTAAGTTGATTTTTTTGTTGCATAATCTATAAAATAATAATTAACACAAGTGTTATACGATGGGTGTTGGGTTGATTGTGGTTGGGAGAAAAAAGTTTCCCATTGAAGACACTTTGACGTGGGTAAGTTGGCTTATTCATTAAGTAGGTCACGACACTGCAATTTGCTTTTTAAGCACCTTACAGGTACACCAGGAATGTTAAGAGTTAATAGGTCACGAGTAGATTGCGATAAGTTTGTAGGTAGAAATGAAATTTTTTTTAAAGAGTGTTTATCACTTTTTGGACGAGGGGAATAGTCAGATCATTATGGAGTGTGTAAGTGTGTAGTTACATATGAAGTATGTGTGGGGCTTAAATGATTTGACGGAGATATTTGGATTGGAAGGTTTACATACGGTTTATATTGGAGAATTTGGCTGAGCCCTAGTGGCTGAATTTTATGATAAAAAAAAGTTTTTATTACGAGTTTTATTAAGCTAATAAAACTACTCGATCGAGTAGTTTTATTGCAATGCGTTAAATAAAAATAAAAAAATTCTACAGTCTTGACATTTTGACGAAATATTAATTTTAACATTTTATACTACTTTTTCCAGACGAAAAATTGTTTTTTAACAATTATACCTACATATTTAAATAGAATAATTAAAATATAACTTTTTTTATATTTAAAATATAAATATAAATCTTTAAATATTCAAAATATGATTTTATTATGTGCATTGTACATACTATGAACTACTGACAATATTGATACATCGTACTCGTTAAAATATTTAGAACTTTTAACCTTTATAATTTATAATAATTATTATAATATTATATAATAATATACTCATATGAATAATATTTATAATGATGTATCACGAAATAGTATTTTATACTACAATATTATGTAAGTTATATTTTGATAGACGCTCATTTATTTTAATTTACTGTAAATCAATTACCGAATACAAAGGATTAGTATCAACAATTATTACCATTATAGTGTGCTATACTATACGTATCGTAGGGTTTATTGACGTAGAGATTAACGAAATAGCCTTATAATGTACTGTTTATGATGAAATCGTTAATTTACCTTTTCTGTATCTATTAGCCTAACCATTAGCGAGGGTCCTAATGGGTTGATGAACAAAAAAATCCAGACAAAAATTAGGATTGCATCATGGAAATATCATTCGCAAAATGCATAGGATAATTTATTCATAAAATATATTTAAGAGGTAAATATGTAAATAACGTTAATGTTTTATTCAACCAATTTCAATAGAACCACGATAAAATAAATACTTATTTTTATACTTTGTGAAAACACATTAATATAATATATTTCGTAACAACTTTAAAATGATAAATTCATAAATGTTTTCAAAGCTAAATCTTTTATAACTGAATAAATCTAAAAAAAACTAATATATTTAAATAGAGTGCGTTTATAGAATGATTTTTAAACGGTATACTTTTTTGACATATGTCAGGAAAATTTGTGTTCGCGTACAAAAATAAAGTTTGTCTAACTAAAAACTAAAAGTTTCTTCCGCATGAGTTAGACATTTTTAATGTACAATAGTATTATTTTAAGCGGTTTGAACGCTTCAATATAAAAATCTATTTAATAACTATGTTTCTTAAATTTTGATTACTACATATTTAAACCTTAAAGTGCTGATAGTATATATTAAGTTCGCGATTCAATAAAATAAAAATGTCCTTTTTCAATGTCACTTGATTTGTTTATAGTTGCTATAACTGATTGATATCCAATTATAAAGTATCGAAATATAAGGTCATATTAAAAACTATCAGTCAATATATTTTTGTCTATATTATTGCTTACTATTCTTTTGAACATTTCATGACTAAATAAAAATAAATTTATTAATTACGTTATAATTAAAGATGATCATGTTGAAGAAACTTTAATTGGTAGGTATTTTAGAAAAGTGTTTTTCTTATATTTTCAATAATTTAACAAAATCTATGAAAAATAGTGTAGAAATTCTACTGTATACGGTGAAATAGTTTAAAATTTCAATTCAATCATTTTTAGAATACAATAATTTAACATTGATTTCAAATATACAACACAACTACATATTTTATACCGATGTGAGCAAATCAAAATGAGTGCTCAACAACCAATCTTTGTATACTTATCAAAATATCTTATTTGTTCGTTTATATACTTAAAAGTATTTCTTTGCTTACCCAATTCTATAGAAAATTATTTAAAGTATTATAGAAGTTTCTGCAGCTGAAAATTGAGTAAAATAATTAATTTATGTTACAGCATTCAAAAGATCCTTCGAAATAAAAATAGAGAAAAGATATCGAAGTGAGCAAAATTCTGATAAATTAAAAAACAAAATATGTGGGAAATAAAAACGTAAAAGCCTTAAGAATATAATAGTAAAGTTTTGTATACATTATTATAAAATAAGAAACAACACGTCAAAATTAATTTAATTCTTTGTTTTTATTGAAAGTATTTGAAACATCTGCTTTACGAACACCACAATAAGATATATTATAAACTCAGAAATTCGTTTGAAAATATTATAAAGATATACAACTATGGTAGAAACCATTTGTTCGTTATTAATTATTCAACCTTTTGCATATTTTTTTTTCTTTTACTTTTATGAAGATCGGAGTTTAATTAATTATTGGCCTGTACATACTAATGCATCTCCACCTTGTATTGTGAAATCAAGGGGATCAGAAGAAATATTTAATGAAAGCAAAAGAACCACAATATTATATTTAAATAGAGTATTAGTTTTGTTTAGCGAGATATAGGTAGATATAGATATAGATATGCGTCTATAAAGACGTTCGAATAATCTAATTGCCTATACCCAACACCGAAAAATGTATGTTAAAAATTGTGGTAATTGTAAATGCAGCCGAGATCGTTAAAGCCGACTATTTATAAACGCACACCTTGATAATAATTAAAGTCGAATAGTATTCTTTCAAGCATCTCAAATAATAGTATGCATTACACAATTTCAACGTACACGTGAATAATAAACCAAACAAAAACTTGCTGTACTTCTCGGTTATATTATCAAATTCGATGAATACAAGTTGACTAACAAAGTTTTTTTTTATAAAATTACTTCTATTAATTGCAAGTATTTACCTTTGTTACACTTATGCGTTATGGCTATAATTGAAAAACTGTATATAATATATAGTATATATTATATGTATAGTAGGAAACAATTAACGCTGGAAAACACCATAACAAAGAAAACGTATTCCTTTAGGATTTCAGAAAATGGAAAATCTCAATCACGTAATAGTTACAATACATTTTTAATAAAATTAATTAAAAATAATAACAATAATATTATTAAACTTTCGGACAAGATTTTAAAAAACTGCAAAGGCTATAAAAAAATATAATATAACTAATAAAAATTCTATTATGTGCAAATTAACTGATTACGATTCATTACCAACGAATAATAGATACTAGAATACTGACGAGAAGTAAACAATAAAAACCCTATTCTTGTTGGTGTAAATTAATGATTTTGTCAAGAAAATAATTAATGTCGTATTTTTTTACCAATTATTTATTAATGACAATCTTTAAAATAACTTTTTGGTTAAATATTCACTATAAATAATAATGTTTTTGGACAATCGGCGATATAGTCTATTACATAGTTATATAATAATACATCAAAAATAACTGTATAGAGTTGAAAGCAGACGAACCATGAAATTTATTTATTTAAGATTTTCTATCAATAATACAAAGTCGTGATATTATTGTGAATTAATTGAAAACTCGCCACGAGTAAATAATAATACTGGAAGTTGACAATGTTCCTCAGTGTTTCATCTATACTTAGAGTATTTAACTGAAACAACCATTATAGTTTACAATTATAACTATGCTCTATTTTATATAGATCTTTGCTTATTGATTATTATGAAGATCTCAACATTTAATTATCATAATAATGTACAACATGTATGACCATAATGTATAATAACATGTTTTTGAATAAGCTATTTGTAGTTATTCATTAAATATTATTTAAAAATTGGCTTTAAAAGCTATATAATAAAGTTTTAATTGCAATGCAATATTTTAAACAATATGTATTTTATATAAACATAAATATTTCCTTTTATTTATAATTTAAATTTATATTTCAAATGTATTTTTTTATAACTCTAATATGATTCATTTTTAATATTTATGAATAAAATACATTACGTTAATTTAAATATATATCATATAAACTTACATTTATAAAAGTTTATAAGTAAATTTAAACTTTTGACTAATGATAAAAATCGTTTGAATCCCATTTTTGATTTGATTATTTGAATCTTCTGTAGTTATATTATATGAACATTGCCAAAGTTCAAAATATATATTCATAACTTTCTATAAGTAAGATATTTTATTTGCAACTTTACTCTTTACTGTAAATCTAAATATTTTTGGAGTTTAAAAATAAACATCCATAAATACATAAAGCTCAAATACAGAGAATATTTGATAATTGTTTATAAAAATTATTTATTTTAGGTTAGTTAAATATATGAAACGTAAGCATCCTTTGTTATTAGTTTTTAGGATAAAATATTGTCGTCGAGAATTTAATAAAAAATAGTACCTAATATCAATTACAGTAATGATAATTATTGACACAAAAATTATACGTTGTTTTTCCCAAATTTTCGGTGTTTTTTTGTTCAATGAGTGAACAGCATTAACTGTTATAAAATAATATAATATAATATTAAAACCATCTTTCGAATATTGTATCACTAGTATCTAGTTCAAAAATTACGACCAAAAGTCGAAGCATTATTATTACTAGATAATTTAATAAAGATTCTATAAAATAATCAATCTTTCTACTAAAAACGTAAACATTTTAAATAACATGTAAATACCTATATAATATAATACTTGGTCTGAAATCGCGGTGTATAGAATGTAAACCCTAATTAATAACTAATAACTATAGTTAACTATTAAGTGTTGAGTGCATATTTTTTTATACATACCGTTTTGGCTGTTTTCTAGTTGCACATTTGCACACCTACATATTATTTCAATACATTTGACTGTAATTATAAGTCCCAAACCTTAGTTTAAATGCATAGACAATGTGTAATATTACATCGATGATGTAGGGGATTTTTTCATGTACATCTATTGATAATAATTTTATAATAAAATATATCACTATTGATCATACAATCAAATCACTATTGAACTCACATAGCTGTCAATGTATCACTTAATAAACAAAACTACCTATTGTTTTGTGAACTGAATAATATAATAATTATTTCACTAACTCTTGATCATTTCCAACACTAAAAAACCTCACAACAATTTATTGTAAGTACATATTCTAATTTTAATGATTTCTTTTGATTTTATTTATTTTAGAAATCGAGCATAGCATAAAAAGTCGAAAATCTAGAACAGCGTTTACGAAATATCAATTGGGGTGGCTTGAGGAAGAGTTTGAGAAGTGCAAATACTTGACTCGGTTGAGGCGATATGAAGTGGCTCTAATACTTGGCCTCACAGAACGACAAGTAACTATTATACCTAATGAAATATTTTGCAATCATACATATTTTTGTTTGGGTTTTTTTATGAATCATTAGTTATTTTTTCGTTTTCCGTTGGTCATACATATCTTTTTAACTCATACATTGGTTTTAATCTAACGTCAATAGTAGACTTATTTGATTCAAATAATTTATTGATGTTTTTAGAGATTTTTATTTATTTTATTTTTTATTTTTTTGCTCTGACTGAGTCTATTATTAGAAATATTTATTTATATAGTTAATATCCGAATTGCTTAAGTAATTTAAAATTTGATATGCATTTAACCTAGATACAGCTCTAAACATAAATATCATATACGTAAAAATAAGCTGTAACTCAATAATCTTTTATGAATTGAAAAAAATAAACGTTTATAATTAAAATTGTGAAACACTTTAAAACGTATTGTGAAAAAAATTAAAAGTAAAAAATATTATGATAAAATTATTATTATACATTATGTGTAACATAAAAATTCCAAATTTACTGACACATAATTATTATACCAACATTGATTATCCTATATTATGTAATTTATAAATAATATAAAATAAATATGTAATTTACATTTATTATGTCTTAGGTAAAAGTGTGGTTCCAAAATAGACGAATGAAGAAAAAAAGACTGAACGAGGAATCCGTTTACAGATAACAGTATAACGAATATATTATTTGCATTTTAATTGTCAAAAGAGATCACTGAATCGTGTTTGTACAACATTACCGTGGCATTATTTTATAATATGTACACTAGGTTTTTTTTCACGGTTTAAACCTTAATGGAAATTTGATTTTATTCCACCTACCGCAGGGATTAAGAGTATTAAAAATAAAACCTTTTTATTTATACACAACAATCACCAATAATATTTTTTTGATCTGCCATTAAACGATATTTTAACCTGATTTTGTTTTTATTGTAAACAAACCTAATGATTTGGCATTAATTGTAGCCCTAAAAAAAAAAATAATAATAATAAGCTCGTAGATAAAAAAAAACGTGAGCTTATTTTCTTTGGAGTTAAGTTTGAGTCATATAATTTTTAACCACTAAGAACATTTCAGTATTTTTTTTTTTATATATATACATCTTAATCTTAAAAATATTGTTGATTGATCGTATTTTTAAACGTATATTTTATAATATTAAATATTAAATAAAAATACAAAATGTATCTTTCATTAGACATAAAGTTACTTCTAATCAGATATAATACAACTTCGAAAAACAATTTTATATTATTTATTATTTGTTTCTAATTTAATTTTTTCGATCGAAGTTTATAATTAAAATTAAAATATCTTTCTAACTAAACACGTTTAAAAGTAATCATTGAAATAAAAAACCTCATCTGTTATAAATCTGATTTCTATCATTATAAATGTTTCATTGGGGTTCGCATAATACGCCAAATGAGTTTTTATTATCTTGCCAGTTAATTAATGAAAATCGAATAAATATTTCAGCTAAATAATTTATATGGTTTTATAGACTATTACAGAATATTTACCACTTTAAAACCACACACAAAAAAGGAAAGTCATGACCAAGTGAAAACTAATTTTAATAAAACCATATTACCTAATGCAACAAGCAATCATAAAATTAGTGTTATTAGTTATTTGTTTAACTTTATGATGCAATAATATAAATGTTTCGTTGTCGTATTTTCATTTTATACAATAGAATAGTACATTATATATAATTGTCCAATTGCAATATTTTATCACACCTAAGTTCTTTTTGTTCACAAATATTGTATTATTACTACAGTTTAATTAATTTTTTATCAAATTAACTTTTAAAACCAGACATTTTAGAGCCACAAAGCAAATTTTACATAGGTAACGCTAAACACAGATGAATAAATGATGAGGTAAAAATAAACTAGGTACAGTATACATATAATGTGTTATATAATCAATCGTTTATTTATAGTTCATGCAGCTAAGTCCTTATACTCTTACATAGTTAAAGAACTATGGTATAAAATGCAAGTTGGGGCTTATTGTCCACCCGTGGCATCATTATTGCATAATTTACAGATAAACTATTCAACCTATATCAACTAAACACCATAATTACCAATTCATGATGTTTTTAAACTTTCGAGACAAGAATAAAAAAAATAAATAGGTTGACCTGTAAGCTGTATGTTCTATAATTTATAAAATCATCTAAAATAATCGATTGAAAAAAATCAATCATATTATAAGTCGATAAAACAATAAAAACAAAATAACTGCATTTTTAAAATATTATTTTTTATTATAAGACATTTCAATAACAAAAATAAAGTATTAAGGATCAAAAATTCCGGCATACACCATAAAATATATTTTTTGTTGTTCTTAATATTTTATTTTTGTACAATTATATTAAAAAAATAATTCATTATGAGATAAATCTCAACAATTTAATATTAACTAATACGACGTGTTTTATAGACATGTTTGCGTGAATCCATACCTATATAATATAGTGTTTATAATACATGATCATATTATGAAGGGTGCCATAACTATTTTTGACACCAAATGTTTTAAAATAATGTACAAGTAATATTATACCGGAAAAGAAACGGAAGAAAATGCTACTACATTTTGTGTTTGTGAAGCGTGGGTTTTGAAGACCTCTTTTTCATTTTCGGGATAAACCGACAATTTATGATTTCTACTAAGTATAAAATATGCATTATGGGTGTGTATAATATAGTACCCAGATGATGTATAATGATGTCTCTACGGAAGTAAATATTTTAAGCATTTGTAAACTTTTATTTTTATAGTATCACGGTTTCATGACTAAAAATAGACTTTAAATTGAAAAAAATTCTTTTATAAGTTGCCAATGTTACCTATATATTTATTGATTATTTCCAAAACCGAATATCTAAGACTCTATTGATTTTTGGTTAACTCAGTTAAAATGATTGATCAAACTATGGTCTATTTTTTGTTTACTGATTCAACACAAGGTGTGTTATTGTGTTATTTAGTTCAAAAAGTATGGCCCTAATAATTATCGTATTAATAGTTACAAATTACAATAGTAAATAACTAAAATTGTATTAAATATTAAATAATCAATAACCGAACAAAAACTTCACTACCTCAATAATATACATATTTTACCTATTAATAAATTTAATTTTTTTTTGATAGTAATTTTAGCAACTATGATGTAACCCAAAATGTAAAAATAAGAATCTGTGATACATAAACATTTTTATCTAGTAGTCATGAAAATAAATTAAGAAAATTCTTTGAAAATTAAAATAATTACCAAGGTTAGATTCCTTGAAATAGGATTTTACACTTCTCTTTATTCAAAGGTTTAAACCATCTTACGACGTACTAGAGACAGATAGAAAAATGTCGTTGAAAACATCTAATGCTACGACTTCAATAGGAAGATGAAGTCTAAAATTGTACAAATTTTAGGATTAGTATAATTGTAATCACAATACTATTTTACTTATTATATATTCTTAAAATACAAATTCTTTATATTCTCAATCTGACAAGAAAGGTACACATTTAATAAGTACAGGTATTCGAATAATATTTTCATACTTAAATTTGATAAGCAAGTAATGTTATAGCTTACTTTGGTGAAAAGTCTAAAGTAATGGTTGTTAGAAAAGTAAAATTAGAATGTTTCATGAATAATTCATAAATACAGTTATAAAAAATGACCACGATGCGTAGTTTTAATATTAACATTGTGAAATTATTGTAAAACTTAACTATTACTATTGAATGACAGAATTATTATTCGTATTTTTATAAAACTGGACAACAAAACAACCGCAACTCATGGTATAAATTTCGGCTTACTAACCCGTCGCTTATTAGCATATCATATTTTAGAACTATATATTTAATTTTAAATTGTGTAATGCTATATTATAATGTTGTAAATTATATTAGTAGACTATAAATCAAAAATTCACACAACTCAATTATAGCGAAACTAGAATTTTTAAAGGTGGAGGGAGGTAACCGTTACGTTCCTACATTATTATTCACTATACACAATACAATTTTAAAAACATTTAGATTATATAAGCTATTTATACCACGAATTTCTATTCATAACGTTCTACAGTAAGACAGTATTGAATTTTAATGTTGCATGAAGTTATATTAAAATAATGATACTTATATAATATATGCAAGTTGTTATTGGCAAAAATTAATTCGATGTCATAGAAATTATAAAAAAAACTAAATTTAACTTTCCATAATTTATAAAAAAATAAATTATCAATAGTACTATAAAATTTTAATTTTCAAAAATCAAAAAAATATTTATTTATTTTAGATTCTGAGCGGACTGATGAATATATTGATTTTACAATGTTATGTGTTTTTTTTTATTTTTTGTGTCTGTCATCACAGTTTAGAGCAGTAACAGTGTTCCGATTTTCTTTATCAGCATCTTTTCTGATAAGAAAGCAAAATTTTTGGTTTTTTCAATATATTTTTCTTTAAATATCAATAAAAAAATTTTCGTTATGTCAAATTTCTTAAGAATTTAATACAAAATTCCTCATAAGTTGTTAAAATAGTAGATCAAAAATAATAAAAATACATATGCACAATTTTTTTTAAGCATTTGTACTTTAAATTTAGACCAAAATTCATCATTGAACATTTGCAAATTGTCTTGTAGTTAAAAATGTATACAATTTTCAATTTTTTATAGCTAATAATTGAAAATATAAAACAATGTTTTTTGTACGTAGTTAATATTCTAATCAAAAAATCAAAAAAATATAACAACGTAGTTATTTTTTATAGACATTTTAAGTTCAAATTTAAACGAAATTAGATATTTAAATAAAGAATAACGATGTTATTTATTTCGTTGTAATTTAAAAGTAGTTTTCGTGGGTGCTTGAAAATTTTTATTGTATATTATTATATTTTATACACTCAATTATATTTTCAAATGTAATGTTTTCTGCAAAATTAAATTCAACCTATTGTATTATTTATAGTAAAATTAATTATTTAAATAGTAATAATATCATAAAACACAGTTATGCAGGCTGACAAACTGTCTTCCCTCAGAATTGTTTTTCCTATACAATTATTTTATATCATTGAATTAAAATTTAACACATCCATGAAAGTGATCCATTCGACACATACTGTACAGCAGAGCGGTACCCACTTGCCAACCTTTTTTATTGATTATTTTGTAATACGTTTAAACGATGACGTAAATATATATTACAATATTATATACATATAACAAGAATAATATTATTTATTAAACGTAATTTGACTAAAGTAAGTTATTAGATCAAGTTAATTTCCCTAAAAAACTATGAAAAATGGCGAAACTAATGATAATACCTTAGGTAGCCAATAATATCCGTGGAGACAAACCAAACAAACCTGGGAGATTTAGTATAACTACTATTCTTTGTAGAGTCTCGTGATTATTACGAATTGAAAAGTATTATTTACCATACTACACGTTAGTATTATAATTCACGCCACAACCCGAGGAAATTTTAACGAAGAACATTACTTGTACACTATAATATGTTATAATTTTAAACCACACTGAGGTATTGTGGGTGAAATCAGCTTAAAGCCCTAACTACCACCACATCACGATTATTACTATTATGTAACTGCGATTGGATTTTCTATATCTCTTATAGCATGCCCTTATTATTAACTCTAGTTTAAATCGTATAATTTGATAACCCTATAACTTAAAATTACAATATTTCAAAACATTGTCATTTGTAATTATTTATAATCAATAATGTTAGGCTAAAATAATATCACGTTGTTGTTAATAAAATAAAAATCGGACATGAAATGAACAATTTACAATGCTCAATTATGAATATTGCTGGTGTCAATCGTTTATTATGAATAATATATTTACATCAGTAAAGTGATCCAAATGTTTAGAAATATTAAATATTTTTCTGGACAACGATAAAAGAAAAAACTTTGTCTGTTTTTTCTTTACCACGGCTATAGAAAACCGTGTAAATGTAACTCGGTTTTTCATAAGTGATCCAAATAAATTGGACCAATAAATCCCGTAAATTGGTGACGTCTTCTAGTCCGGATGTAATATACGGTCCGATGCGCAAACTTGATTACTATACCTGTGCACTCAAACTTGTCGCTGGGCTCAAAATCATGGTAAATTACGGTCGTGTGTTATTCACTTTCTTTTTTTTCTTTTTTTTCGTTTCACGTCCAAGGAAATGGAAAATGTGTACGTATTAATTTTGTACCGAAGAAAAAAAATGTATCGTCCGCTTGTATTTACTATTATAAACTTATATTTTGGTAAAGTTTTCGTGAAATTAAGTCGATTATCCTGAAAATAATATAGTGATTAAATTAAAATAATTTATTAATTATAATGAATTTCGATAAGAACTTTTTATAGGTACTTACTACATGTCTAAATTAATTTAACAATAAAGTGTAGTTTAATGGATAATAATTAAACGTAAATATGAAAAAATCCTAAAAAAATAATTTATACGATTTATAAGTTCATATTTTTTTAATGGTTTTATAGAGTTTTGCATACCTAGTTCATTTTAGAGAAAAATACGTATATTATATATATATATATACAAAAACTAAACATTAGGGGACGGCACGGTTTGCGACACCCCGAGACGGATGATAATATTAACAAAAACCACAGAATTCGTAACTGGGCGGGCATCGCCCCGAGACCGGAATGATAATAATACACAGCAGGTACACACCGCACGGCTCCGACGAGGCGGTTACCGGCGGGTGTGTTAATAAAAAAAATTACACAGTGATGGGCATTATACGAGAGTACCGTGCACGGCGAATAATACAATATATATATATATTAGAATAAAACGTTACCAGGACAAATCAGACACCGGTGTTCACGTGCCGCCACAAAAGCGCACCGATGAGGATTACGGCGCTTAAACGTCCGCGGTCCATGTCGTGTTCGGCGTGTCGGGAAGGAAAAAATAAAAAAAACCACCGGCCGTCGCTCTGTCTGCCGATCAGGCCGTTTGCCGGCATGGACAGGCGACAGGCGTCGGCGCGGCGGATGTGTGGGAGGGGGGGGGAGGCATGTGTTCACGTCGTGTCCAATATTGGCCAATGCTCTGCGGGCATTAAATAAGAAGGTGTTTGTGGTCACGGAGATACCTTATACCACTATACCTAACCTGCACGGGAACAAGGATGGCGGCGTGTGTGCGATTGCGGTGCGGTCATCGATCGGCGGAGACCCGAGGCCCGCGAGAAAGTTGCCTTATCGCACGTCACGCTCGCGATTTACCCGACTTATACGGATCATTGTCACGCGTGATATATATATATATATCATTTGCGTTGGCCGTAACGCCTATTTTTTGAATTAAAAAACAAAATAAATATCAATTTTATTTCGTCAAGTCAAACCGCAATAAAATATTGACTGTTATTTATAATAAAGTTTAGTTAGGCGAGTACTTTTATTGACGTTTTGCGGAATGAATATGGTAGGTCCTCAAGATTGTAAACTATAATAACGTGAATTTTATAATACTAGATAGTTAGATCCGATAAATAAGCAACACAAAAATAAATTAAATTCAGAAATAACTTTTTTTTAATTCCAAAATGATTTTGAGAAAGTTGTTTTCAGTGTTATTTTTAGAATTTTTTTTTAAAAAAAAATGCAATTTTACTAAGAAGTTATTTTTTAAAAACTTTACTAACGTGTATACAAGTATACGAAAAAAAAAATACAAAGTAGAAAGGAAATAAAAAAATAATAGAAAGATTAAAGCAATCATCTTGATCACCTTTGTACTTTCAGTGTTGTATTATTATTTTTAATTTGAAAACATTTTATTTAAACACAATTTATTCCGAGGTGAATAAGTACACTTAAATATTTATTTCATTTTTCAAGTTTAATGTATACAAAAAATAATGTTCTATATATATATATATATATTTGTATATTTTATTTTTATTTATACTTTTAAATAAAATATAATAAATTAACCTTGGATTCGAATGTAAAACCTATTGATACCTTAACTCGCATTTAAATATTAAATACTATCTAAACAAGTATAAAAACTAATCTTAATATTAATAATGAATACAGAGTTATTACTTATTACAATTTAAATTGTAATGATTAACTGTCTATTATTATTTTTTTTATTATTATTAATAATATTATAATGTATTACAATTATAAGCGTATACGATTATTAGACAATATATTATACCATGTTAAATTTTAGTGTTCTCAAAATATAAATGCTACTTAAATATAAAAAATATTTGGTCAAGTTTCGTAAACATATCATAATATTTTGGCAGTATAATTAAATATTAAAAAATATTTATTTATGCTGAGTTTGGATGAAAGTAATTCATAATAGAAATCGAAAAAAATTCAAAAATCTAATCATTGTTACCACTGTTAGCCTACATGAATGAATAATACTCTAATGAACGTTCCTTTATAATATTGCCCATAAATAAATATAAGTTTTATTTTCTTATGATATAACTAAATTTAAACCAGACTAAAAACAAAACGTTCTAATACTAGAAGTTGTGCATTTGAATTATTATTTAAATACTTATTGGGCAATATATTAAAATATATCATTTACTTATTAACAACTAGTAAAATTACTTATTAGCTTAAATAACTTAAAATGTTTTTGATATAACGTGCTAGCAATCACTAAGACAAAATTATACTAATAATCTAATCTATAATCTAAAACCCCAATATCAATCAGTTATGTCACTTATGCATACTGTTTACGCGAGAAAAGACGTGTACTTGATTTAATGAATTATAAAAATAATAATAATTTATAAAATATCTGAACCAATGTAATCGAATTTGAATGCAATATGCAATATATTTGATGAATCGTATAAAAGATTTAATCGAAGTTTACATTAATTATTCGTATTAAAAAAAAATTGTATTTAAAAATAAGGGGTAAGACTCATTTCTGAAAAAAAAAAATACGCAAGCAAATAACATATCAACTCCTATTATTATAATATATGACAAACATAAACATAAACCAGAAAAAAAAAACCAAGGCTGTGTCCTCAACACGACCGCAAGCTGTAGACTTGACGACGTCGTGCGTGTGCTGTGTGTCATCGAACAAAACGCATTTATCGAATGTAACATATTTATTCGTGCAGATCGAAAATCAAATTACGTCTGATCTCCACAGACGAAATTCAGCAATTGATTATAGGTCATTACGTCGTCGATGGCGGTAGAAGATAAATACGAAACGTAACGTCGTAACGTTTCAATAAATTGGTGACGGGAGAACGTTATGTCGATATCATGTTTAATATGCTATATATTGTTATTATAGCTATCTATGCAACCATAAATACCAGTAACCTTCGTTATAGAAACTGTTAATTGTCTCTTTGTCCGTGTGTAAAACAAGTCCACGTGTATTGTAAACATAATAATATTATGTTTATAATAATTAATAATATTAGATTGACGTATATACGACGTGATAAAGACGTGTCCACAAAAAGTTATAGAATTCGACAACACTGCATCGTAGCTGTAGCAAAAACTCCACTGAATCGAAATGAGAAAAATAAAGACGTCGACACTGGAATTAAAAAAACACTCGCCTCGATCAGCTACAGGCCATTGTATTATAACATAAAACAAAAAAAAAAAAACAAGAGTTACGTCTAGCCGGACGCTTTTTCAATAGAACCGCCTTACCATTCGAATATACCGCGGTAAAAGCCGTTCTGACTGTTTTCAAATAACACAAACAATAGGCAATGTGTAAATTATGGAACAACGTGTTTAATGATTAAACGGTAAACGGAAGAATCGTATTAGCAGTAATCATCAAACACGTCTAGTATCATTTATAAAATAATTTGAGGTGCGTATAAAAATGTAGAAAAGGACATAAGTAAGTATCACATAGGAAAAATAAATACTTTAAATCGACGAGTGAAAGTAAAATAGGCGTTTTATTTTACCGGACAGCAAATTGTTTAAAAATTTAAAACTAAAAACACACATACGTACCTACGTTAATCAGTCAATGAACTAAGCATAAGCCCCTCAGCTACAGAAGCACGGTATTGTGGAGTAAACATGAAATATTCAGTACGAATTCCATTAATATTTAAAATATACGTTCTATCACGTTCTAACTGAATGCCATCTCCAACTGTGTGTGGATCACACTGAACATACTCGAGACATATTCGAGGGTAGGATGAACAGTCCAAAGCATCGATAGACGTTTCCTGCTTAGAATATCTTGACAATTTCATAATGAAACCGGAATTCACCGAAGCTATTTTTCAACTTTTCGTTTCAATACGATTTTCACGATCAAGATTATGTTTATATTGAAAGTCAACGCCAATAAATTAGACACCCATTGCAGCGACACAATGCCTGAACCAAATTGTGATGTAAATAATTTATATTTCGCTCAAGCCTTCGTGGTTGTATTTTATCCTTCTCGACTCTCGTGTACCGGTGTATTGTTATTAACGATATTGGTTGGTAGGTAGGTAGGTGTACCAGGTCTTTTAAGACGAAATAATATATCACAATAAAACGCCTAAATTATGTAGACCTAATATCGGTGCCCGTTTTCAACGTAAATTCTGTTTTTTTTTCGTACCTGCGTTGTTAGATAAACCTATATTGAATAATATCCTCGAAATCCATAATAATTATGACGCTTTTTTTTCGATACATATTGTACATTTACGATTGTTTGTTCATTTTTCTAATTGTGTTATCAAAATAATTTATACTTCTAGATGTCCATATCAATGTTATATGCCCGTTTTGTCCACATGTGGGTCTTCATAATTCGTCACTACGGTCAATTATTATTATAATTTACGTTTTTATTTTTGATAAATTATTATTTAATGCGTTTATTTATGTTATTATAACATTTTTATTTTTGCATTTGTATTTTTTATATTGTGACGTCCCCTCCTCAACCGGTCGTCAATCCGTAACTACCTACCGATGTTCGTTCTGTTTATATTTACGAGGTCTCGGGGAAACGACCTCAGTGTGTGATATTGCACCAAGATCTAGTGTGATATTACTGCTAAGTGTCAGGGTTACCTTGTCTAAGTAAAATACTAAACGTATATATATATATATATATATATATATATATTATGCTGTTTATATTTTAAAATGATTATTATTATTACAATATTACTAGGTACTGTAATATGACGCGACGTATTCCTTAAATCTGAAAGTTACTGATCGAGACGTGATTTGTCGTGTAGATATCCGCTGTGGGTGCTGGTCGTCTATTAAGTCTTCTTCCTGCTTGAGTCACGCCTCGACTGTTTGGTTAGGTTAGCTACCACGACGTGTGTGGGAAACCTCAGTCAATATATACGTTTGGCTACCATACTTGTCTTACCTCACATTCAGCACATTAACTGTGCGTTATTTGAGGAGTGATGTACGATGTCGATGTACGACACTAATTACAATATTATTTTTTTATTTTAATCTGTATCTGTGAAATTTCGTAGTTATCATAATGCCTTTGCCAAAATTAACATTTATTGAAAAACTTATAAGGGCATACCTGAAGTATTATTCATCTTATTGATGTTTTAGGTTTTTTAGGTTACAATTAGATTATAATTAATTTTATATTAAATATTAGCTAAAGGTAAATATTGAAAATGATTCATAATCTAATTGGTGTCAAAATATTATTATTTTAGAAATATCCATTAGTATACTATGAATATAATATGTGTATTGTGTAGAATATAATTAACATTACAATAAATTGTAAATATTTAAATAATATTGTAATATCTCTCATTTCCATTGGCTAGGTTCAATGGAGTGTCATATGACGACAGGTCGAATAATAGGGTTACCAACCAGAAACTGAGACCAAAGATGGAATTCTCTGAATTTTAGTTAATCAGATACAGAAGAATGAATAAAGGAATAATAATCATAAAAAAGGTCGACCAGTGGGTACCGCTCTTCTTTACAGTGGGTCACTGTAATGGATGTGTACAATTTGAATTCAATGATATAAAATCGGCTAGATCAGGATTCCGCACAATATACATATTTACCTACCTGAGTCCACACATTTTTGTAATGCAAAATAATTTGTTTATTTAACCAGAATGTAACAAGATTCCGCATAAAAATTGTTGTGACGTTGACAGTTGTGAGGAAAAAAAATAATATTAAATAAAACAAATAATTTAAATATTGTAGTTTAAACGCACATTATAAAAAAATAAATCATTCATCGACCATCACGGTTGATGACAACACGTAAATTAAACAGTAGTATAATATAATAGAATTGATACACGATATTACGATAAACAAAAATAGCAGTCGACCGTCGTTCTGCGTACACATGCACAATATAGATATTGAAAAATTAAAATAAATTAAAATATAAGTTTATTACAGATTTTTACCTTGATATCGAGGGCCGACTTGTGACTAAAATTGAATAATATCAATTTAATTTGATTCATACTTATTGTATGCATTTATGGTGAATTCCATATGTTCTTTTTCTTTCGTGTTCAACATCTTCCGATCATTATGCAAAGTAATCGATTTGATTTTAATTTTGGATCCCGACTGAAATTCAATCAATATTTTTTTGACCAAATAAATATGTGGGTGAGGGTGATAAAATTGGTCGTTATATGTGCGATGAAAACTTTCAGAATCATTAATTGTCCTATAAAAAGTATAAGTAACTATTTTAATTATTTGTTTACATACAAAGAAATGTTAGTGCTGATGTAACTTAAATCAAATTGTTGAATTTGATTAAAATAATTAATTTTACCTTGGATTCGTTGATAGCATTTCTACCCACAGTTCTGGTGAAAACAAGCATTTATCTTCAATATAATTGTTCAAAATATAATCGATGAACAAATATCCTACAGTATCGTTGGGGAAAATACTTCAACGAATGCTTTATTTACTTCATGACATGTAAGGAAAGGCAAAGCAAACAATTGGTTCAACCACTTTCTGAGTTCATCATTTGAATCCATTTATGTTTCTATTAAACTAGATTCACTTTGAATATAAAAAAAATATATATTTATTAAATAATTAAATAAATATAAACATGTATTTAAATTGCTACGGTGCAATTTTTTTTTAGAAGAGCAGCACCACTTTAAAAGTCGATCGCATTTACGAACACCAACAAATCTATGTTTATAGCTATGAACAACAGTTAGTTCCTTCTTTTTCTCTGACACAATAACACGAATTTCGGAATTATCCATTTTCAATTATAAACTCAAGCAAAGTGTATAAGTCAATAATAAAACACAATAATGCGATCATAATTTACGTACGAACGCCTATCGAACAGGCAACTGATGAACCCAGACAAAACATATGTAATACACTATAGACTATTCAGATAAACTAGTAATTGGGGAAAAACTAAAATAATGTAATATTAATATCAACCATTTTTATGTTTAAAATAATTTTTGAAATACAATCGGCAACGTCGCAAATTAGTTTTATGCGAAATTGTGTGAAGAAAAAGGTATATGCGGAATCGCAAATCACCAATTAAATCATTGTACACGGAAAACGATTCTGAGCGAAGACGGTCTATCCACATAACTAAGTGTATTTTATGATAATATTACTATTAAAATAATTAATTTTACTATTAATAAATACAGTAGATTAAATTAATTTTTGGAGAAAACATTGCATTTGAAAATGTCATTAAGTGTATAATATATAATAATGTACTTTCAAAGTTTCAAGCACTCACAAAAAATATTTTTAAATGACAACAAAATAACTGACATTGTTATTCTTCATTTAAATATCTGTTTTCGTTCAAATTTGAACTTAAAATGTCTATAAAAAACATCCATGTTATTTTAATTTATAATTTATTGATTACACTATTAACTACTTACGAGAAACCTTGTATTATATTTTCAATCCTTAGCTTTAAAAACTGAAATTTTTATAAATAATTAACTACAAAACAATTTGCAAATGTTCATTATTTTAATGAATTTAAGTGAAAATTGAAATTTAAATGTCTATAAAAAAAAAATTGTGCCTATGTATTTTTAATATTTCTTATGATAAACCTTGTATCAAATCCCTATTAAAATTATTTCAAGTGTATATAAATATTACAAAAAAAGCCATAATAATTATACCATATTAGTCATAAAATGATATGTATATTTTGTGAAAAATTCAAGTCTACAATTTTTAACGAAGTACAACAAAAAAATAAAATCTAGTTTTTACATAAAATGCCCGTTTATGTCTAATTTTTTTTCCAAATATTTTGAAAAGTTCCCTGAGTATAAACTAAACTATCAGTAACTACCCTCAAAGTTGAAAATTGAAACAGTTTTATTGATTTAAAAAGTAATGACAGATACATAAAAAAAATACATTATTGGAAAATCACTATGTTCATAACAATATATTACACCTAACTAAAAATTTTAATTAATAATAAGTTTCAAAATAATCACGTTTGATTTGTGTTTATAAAAAAAATTAACACAACCTGTAACATAGACAAAATTGAATATAATAATATTATATTTATTTCATTTATTTGTAAAAAACTAAAACGAAATACGTTCTTAAATTACTAACAAATACGTCTTTAATAATGTAATTTCAATAAATTTAATAAATTATTTTGTGTTAAAAAGTTTTGATATTTTACAGTCACGTTGTAAGCAGCTCAACCCCGTCGTTTTTATGAAATTGAATATATCCAAGTATGAACAATAACACTCCGTATTTTCTTCCCGAATTTTTGTCAAATGCCTTTTATGTAAAATATATACCGTATCAGTTATAAGGATTCGGTTAAAAGTGTGTTCGCAAAAAATATATACATCGACAAAAATCATAAAATTTGTTTTCAATTTCTGGTAAAATTAAAACGTTTTTCTTGCGTGTCTGCACCTATATCGATTTCATTACTTTATTTAAGTACACAAGTTACAGAATGACCAGATGGAATGACCTAGAGAGATGACCTATTTCGATTTTTGGCACTAAAATCGTGTTTGGTGAAAGGAATTTGAGAAAATTCATTGTCTATCAATCTTTAGGTTTTTTTTTTACTATTGAATAAAATTAAAACCTATTGAGTAAAGGTAGCTTATTTTGTCACAATAGGTATAACAGCATTACTGTAACATCAACTGCAAAATAATAGTTTAATTCAATAGGTACCATATCAATCCAACAGAGTGTCATGGTGGCTTATAAAACAGTAACATATCGATCACAATTGTCTAGGATATTGTAGCTGTTCATTTTTTTAAGAAATTATAAATACTCTCAGTTTTGCACTTTGTGGTGAAATTATATTATATAAATGGAGTAATGTTTGAGTTTGAGGTAATTTACTAGGTAAATATATAATACTATTTGAAAAAACTGTTTATTGCATTTTTCCTGGAAACGTTTTGGTTAAAAT